>VMDO01010403.1:36104-71991 GCA_007922755.1 Pedetes capensis
TTTTTTTTTTTTTTTTTTTTTTATTTTGAGGCAGGATTTCCTCTGAGTTGCACAAGCTACCTCTGACCTTGAACTTCAGATCCTACTGTCTCAGCCTTCCAGATTGCTGGGACTACACGCATATACCATCAAATGATTATTTAAGAAGAAAGGTATCTATAGAATAGGTCATTATTATACTGTAGAAGCCATGCAGCAGTTTGTTTGTCTCTGTTGGAGCTGTCTTAATAATTGAGCTTTTACCTGGCCCACACCTTTGCAGAAGCTTATCCAGGCACCCTGTTAATGCTGAGTGGATAAGGAATGCTAAAACAACCATAAAGTCGTCCCCGTGGAGATTATCTCTTCCTAAGACTAGGAAACAAGCATGTTTCTTACACACTAATGTTAGCCTGGGATCTTTCTCGGTTTCCTAATGACAGCCTCTATCTTATAGAGCAGGGCACATCTTGGGACCTGAGGCCTCAAAGTCAGATGACCAATGGCTAAGTAATTGAAAACCAGGAAAATCTGCATCTGAAGACAAGTCCATGAGACTGAGCAAACACTGAATAGCAAAGATCAGGTTGTAAACAGGAATTCAAATCGTGTTGGTCTCCATGCCTTGTTTCTGGGATTGCTGGACTTTGGCAGTGTCCCCTTTATCTGTGATGCTCTTAAGTTGCTGAAGTGAACAAAAAAGGCACCTTTTGTACTGCTGTGCTTTCTTTGGAATACGACATTCTTGCTTTTCCTGGCTTGCATGACTTTGGAGCTGAGTTGGAGTACATGAGACCTAATTGTACCTTCACTAGCTTGTTTCACTTGAGTGAGTGTCATGTGGCTTTATTTCCTGTCTCTTGCATCAGTCTGTTTGTGAGAGTGTACTGAGAGATGATTAATGTGAAAGATAAACATATGCTTACTGATCATTCATCCTGTTTCCTAAAGTGTTTTTGGTTTGGTGAATTGTTTGCTGCCCGCAGACCACATCTGGTGCAGCACTATATGCTTTTGTGTAGGGCTGGGCTTTTGAGGTAAAGTCAACACATGATAAAATTTGAAAGATGTTCCTTCATCTGAGAATCCCAAGTGACAGGAGGATGAGACAGCTGCCTTTCACCATAAGAGCCCCTAGAGTATGAAACTCTGCATACAAAATCCTCTTAGGATATTTGCTGTCCTTGTCCCCAGCTCTGAAGTTGTGTACAGCTTGGCTGTCACCGTGGGGTTTTGATTGCTGGCAGTACCTTCTTACTGTTCAGTCTCCTGCCTGAGGGTTTCAGATATGTTACAGCACAGTGCTTCTGCTCACATCTCCCCTCTACCACCATTTATCTCAGCCAGTCAAGAACCTCCTCTTGGTATGTGCCCAGGAGAACCTAGTGAGGGAGAAACATAGCCCGTTTTAACTGCTGCAAACATGGAATTGACTTAGAGGAAAAAACTGTTTTTCCCAATTCAAAAGTATTGTCCCTTCTAGTAGAAATTTTGAGAAATATAGAAAAGGAGAGAGTTGTTGATTGTTGTTGTTGTTGTTAGGTGCCATCGAGTTGGTATCCAACTCATAGCCACCCTCATAGGGTTTTCAATGGCTGACTATTTCGGGATTGCCCTGGGAGTGGATTACCAGGTCCTTCTCCCATTTTTGCGGTGCTGGGAATTGAACTCAGGACCTCAGAGACTGCAGCGCAGCGCTCTACCAACTGAGCTAAATCCCAGCCCCAAGAAGTTGATTATATTTCCAAAAAATATAATTTATCATGAGCACATTTGGTCTTTCTATCTAATCTTTTCTTTGTGCATTGAAGGTTTTCTCTATATTACTATAATATTCTATGTTCAATATACTTTTCTCCTGAATATGATAGCATAAAGATTTGAACATGTTTTGAAATTTTATTTTAGCTCTTTTAAGAAACTTTAATTTTCTGCCAGGCAACACTCCATAATTTAACCATATTAGAGATGCTCAGTGGCACACTCCTATAATCCCAGAAGCTTGGGAGGCAGAGGCAGAAGGATTGCAAGTTTGAGGCCAGAGGCAGCCAGCATAACATAGTGAGCTTCTGTCTCAAGGTAAAAAGTAGAAAAGTGGCTGGGGATGCAGCTCAGTAATAGAGTGCTTTCAAAGTATGTATGAGGCCCTGGGTTTAGCTCCGTAGGACCACACAAAAAAAAAAAAGGGCCCAGAGAGAGAGTAGTTATATTATTTGTAGTGTTATTTTCAGCATCTTTGTACAAAAAAGCTTTGTTTATATTTTGTATTATTTTTAAACTAGATTTTGTTTTGTTTTGTTTTTTGTTTCAGTACTGGAGGATGAACCCAGGGTCTTGAGCTTGCATGCTTTGCAAATGCTGGACCACTGAGCTGCACCCCGAGTCCTTTTTTTTTTACTTTTTGAGACAGGGTCTCACTAAGTTATGCAGACTGCCTCTGGTCTCGAACTTGCAATCCTCCTGCCTCTGCCTCCTGAGCCACTGGGATTATAGGCGTAAGCCACCGCACCTGGCTTAAACTAGAGTTTATACAAACACAAAGAAAATCAACACTTGAAGGTTCTAGACTTGCCATCAGCTGCTCCTAAGACATATCCATTTATCTCCCAATCAAAATCAGTCCTTAAGCCGCAGTTCGGATTTCCTACTGAGAATATCTAGTACTACTGCACATATCGCACAACAAGGTAATGACTTGGGTTTTAGAAGTCCTTGATGTGCCAAATAGTGATGCTGTCACCTCTTGTCCACTATGATTTATGACTAGTTTTTCTTTCTATGTCCATTCACCAAGTTATATTCAGGTTTCTGGACAGCAGTCCATCTGGTCTCAGTTCTCTATCCAAGCTCAGTGACAATTGTAAGCTTACATTTACATCTTTGTGGATGTGTTTTCTAAAGTGCCCTCACATAACGCTGTTTCATGTAGGTTAACCTCCATTGTCAATGCAGCCTGTGACTTTGGTCCTAGGAAGTATCTGGGACCCTTGACATTTCAGAACCTGTCTGATGATGCCTTTGTTGTTCTTTTGCACAGATCCAGTCCTGCAGGTTCCAACACACGTGGAAGAGTAAGTTTTCTGGTTTGTTCAGTACTTCCCTTTAATTCATTGTTTTATTTACTCAGCATTTATGAGGCTCATTGCTGGAAGCATATAATGAGAACTTGTGAGGTATATAGACTCTTATAGGTGCTATAATAGAACCCTGTGTCAGGGAGAGAATAGTCCGTTCCTTGGGGAAGGAAGACAATGGTATTAAAGAAGATTTTTTGAGATGGAACTTAAGTTGAGTTTTGAACATAAAACTCCAAAGTTGGCTCTCTCTTTGTTTGTTGTGGCATACTATGGATCCTAGAGTGTGTGTGTTGGAGGAAGAGTCAGATGTTGCCTGTAAAAGCCTCAGATCCCAAGTGGAGGAGATTCAGGAAAGGATTCCTCAGTGACTCTAGTTATATTTCAGTCACTAGCAGATTAAATTTACAGAGGACCACCTGCCATTGCCTTCATGGGAAGCTGCTGACAGAGACCTTGGTCTGCATCCCTAGCAGGGTCTCTGATGTCAGGCTTTCCCAAACTACTTTTATTGCCTCCATTTAAAAATAAGTATTCATTGAAAACTGCAGGTAGATTGGTCTACTTTTTTATGTACTGTGCTATTAAACATTAATTGTTGAAGTTCTATCCACAAGTGACATGGAAATTGAAAAAGAGCCTTACTAGGTCCTTTTCATCTACTTTATCTTTAGCCAGAGTCCCCTGACCAAATAACAATTTACTGTTCTGTTGATTTTTCCTTTGCAAGTTGCTTTTCTCCATTCTAAAGTAGAGTACATACTGCCATAGTTGTTTTATTTACCTGTGGCTGAAGTGAGAGAACAGTGGATGAAATTGTCTCAAATACACACACACACACACACACACACACACACACACACACACACGCTCATTCCCTTGTTCTCTACTCTCTCTGTATGGTTTTGATATTTCATTCTGTGCCATAGGCTGTAATTTATCATTGATACTTATTATTTAATCCTTAGGCCTGCCTTCCTCCCAGATCCCAATGATGGAAGCCTGTATACACTTGGAAGCAAGAACAATGAAGGCCTAACAGTGAGAATATTTAGCTTCTTTGTGTACTTTGGAGGTTCTTAACTATGTCCTTAACTGTGTCTGCATGTGAGATCACCTGGGAACTTTAAGCAAACTTCTGGGGATTCTGATTCAGGTGGTCTGGTGTGATGCTGGGATATCAGTACTATTTCAGAGCTGCCTACATGAGCTTTTAACTGTGCAGCCAGAGTTCAGACTCATGGACCTGGACCAGCAGGTGCTGACAGCCCAACCAACATGCTGGAAGGCCAAAAGTCTCCCTGTAGTGACAAAGTTTGCTCTAACTGTAGATCCTCAACTTAGGAGGAAGGGGTAGAGATTGAAACAGTCTCCACTTCTACATCAACAGAGGCCTCCCTAGGAGAGGCCTATCATATTCCACCTCCATCTCCATGTGAGAATCTAGACCAGTGGTTTTCAGCCTTTGCTGCACATTGTAATAACCTGAGGAACTTTTAAAAAGAAAAAAATACTGAGTCTAGGTCTTAGTCTTGATTTAATTGATCTGAATCATCAGGATTTTAAAATAAACTCCCTAGATAAGACAGTTTAGAAAAGACTCATGCATATGATCACCTGATTTATGACAAAGGTGGCACTGCAGTGGGGTAGAGAAGGATGGTCTTTGAAATAAGTGGTATAGGTCAATTGGGATATTCAGGTAGAAAAAGATCTTCACTCCTACCCCCCCTCAACACACACCCTTCCATCCACATAGAAATCAGTTTCAGATAGACAGCATAACTAAATGTGAAATGCAACATAATAAAGCTTTAAGAAAAAAAGTAGTGCAACATGTTCATGACATTAGAGTAGGCAAATATTTCCTGAATAGAATACAAAAAAATACACCAACTGTATATTTAGGCAAAAATTAATACACTGATTATATTAACACCTAACTGGTGACATATGGGTCTGTGAGACCAGGTCCATGTATTCATGTTTGCTTTATGCACACTAATTCTGCGCAAGCACTTGTCTGTTCAGTACCTTCCTAAAATTAGGCCTACATGTCTGGTAGTTGCATGTACAATTTTGACTCACTAAGTGGTACAGGATTCAAGAGAATTTAGGTCTCTGAGACACAATGTCACCAGGTACATTACAGTTTTTAAAAAATTACTATATCTCAATTTTTATGCAATATTATAATTCTTATAGAAATATAACATTGAAAATATGGCCCCCAAATAATTTTCTATGTCTTTGAAGCCTGATGATCCTCAATTTCCCAAAATTGTACAACGAATTTGAAGTAATTAGATGGAAAAGATGCAGATGCAAGTGACATGGATGATTGTGCTTCCCAGTTCCAGAGTGGCTGCAGGTATAGGACAAGGGCTTGACACCCTCAGATGCCTTTTGGGGTTCTGCAATGCTTTTTAGTAAAGGCAGTTTATAAGCGCCTCTTACAGTTTTATTTGTGTACTACATACAAAAAGCCTGTCTGCTTAAAGTATTCCAAAATGCTGTGCAGAAACTGTGGTACTTACTTTGAAACTTAATAGTTTACATTTTGTCCTTTATTTTGTTCCATAATTGAACAAAATTTCAGTTAAAAAAAATCAAGCAACTTTCATTTTAAGTACACAGATTTTTTTTGAATTACTGTCAGTTTAATAATCATACAAGAGTTTTTATTTTGTTAATAAATATATATATTTTGAAGTCAAAACAGACAAAATACTTTAAGAAAGGTTTAAACTAAAACACAAATACACTTAGAGCAAAAAGAAATACCTATGTATCCTCTACATACCTGTACAAGGATACTGGTCTTCGTGATCCATGGTTACCAGTTACGTTCTAGATAGGACACTTCACCAGTTAAGTGTTAAAATTAAGAGCTTTCTTCCTGAACAGCAGAGGCCACAAGGTGTTTGCAGTTTACATATCCAACAAAGTATTCATATTCAGAATAAAGACCTCCTATGGGGCCAGGTGGGGTGGTACATGCCTATAATCCCAGCAATTTGAGAGGCTGAGGCAGGAAGATTGTAAGTTTGGTGCCAGAGGCAGCCTGTGCAATTTAGCAAGACACTATCTCAAAAAAAAAAAAAAAAAAAAAAAAATTAAAAATGTGCTGGGATCTGCAGCTCAATATGGAGCACTTACCTAGCATGCGCAAGGTCCTGAGTTCAACCTCCCAGTACTGGTGGAGGAAAAATAGAACTCCCATGGAGCATTAGAAAAAGCAGACAACCCTATAGAAAGGTAGAACAGGATTTTCGAATGTTGAATAAATATATTCAAGGTGCTCAGCTTTATTAGCCGCTAGGGTCACACCACAGTGCCAACTACTACCAAGTGTGCATGTGACTGCTTACCAGAATGTCTGAGACCAGAAAAAAATGCAAGCATGTTGATGGAGATGTGGAGCAACCAGAAGTCTAACCAACTGCTGGCAGAGATGCAAGGTTTGGAAAACTGGTTTAGAAAACTTGGGCAGCATATGCTTAAGTTCCTACAACGCAGTAATGCCTTCCCAGAGTGTGCACCCAGGAGAAATGTATATATATATGGTCTCCCAAAAGACATGTACTCAAATGTATTACAGAACTATTTATAATAAGCAAAAGGTAAAATCAAGCCAAATAGCGTCAACAGTAGACTGGATAAATAAATAATGGGAGGGTCATTCAGTGGAATACTCTAGCAGTGAGAACTAACAGTCAGCAATTGCAGACAACATTGATCTGTCTCACAAACAACATTGAGCAAAACAGGACAAATAGAAAAGGTTACACACTGAATGATTCATCTATATAAATCTCAAAAACAAGAGAAACTAGTCTGTGATGTTTTGAAGTTGGGATGACTGTTAACCTGAAGAGTTAGTAGCCAGAAAATGGCATAGGAGGGGGCTTCTAGAGTGGTGGAAGTGTTCTGTCTCTTCATCTGGATGATAGTGAAACAGGTATATTCACTTGGTGATAATTACTGAGCTATGTGATTATGAATGTTTTTCCATGAGCATATTATGCTTTATTGTTGTTATTGTTAGGTGCCGTTGAGTCGGTGTCCGACTCATGGCAATCCTATGTACAACAGACGTAACACTATTGTTAGTGCTTGTCTGCTATTCATAGGGTTTTCAATGGCTGATTATTTTTTGGGGAGTGGGTTGCCAGGTCCTTCTCCCAAGCCTACAGCACCTGGTGTTCCCGGGCAGTCTCCCATCCAAGTACTAACCAGGTCTGACCCTGCTTAGCTTCTGAGATCTGACAGGATAGGACACCACAGTGCTACAGGCCTATTATGCTTCATTTGGAAGGTTTTTTTTTAAGGTTCCATGTGATCTTATAAGTTGATATATTAAAAATGTACAATTAGACTTAGCAAAGAAGGGACAATATAAAGAGTAGAAAGGAGGGGGGAGGAAACTAGCAGAAGGAAGTGAAGATCACAGAAGGTGGGATGGGGAGGAGAATCAATGTAGCAGGATAAAGGGGGAGAGGATAATCTCAATGTAAACAACACAACTTCATGAGTACATCAGAAAAATAGGGGAATATATGCATTTGAGTTTTACTACATATTAGCCATAAGTCTCCACAAGCCTTGTGGGCTGATGAAAGTGTAGCCAGAAGTGATGTAATGGATGCATAATGGAAAAAGCCAATGCTGTATTTCTCTGTATCCCACCATCATTTACTAATAAAGGGAGAAGAGAAAAAAAAAAAAAGTGTAGCCAAGCATGAGAACCACTTGGTCTAGACTCTAAGTGGATTGTGGGCTCTCATTTGAGTATTTTGAAATTAGTTTTAAAGCCAGGCCTGGTGTTTCACACCTGTAACCCCAGTAACTGAGGAGGCAGAGGCCAGAGGATCACAGGTTCAAGCCCAGAGGCAGCCTGCATAATTTAGCAAGACTTTTATCTCAAGATAAAAAATGGCCTGGGGGTGCAGCCCAGTGGTAGAGCACTTGCAAAGTATGTCCAAGATCCTCAAGTACTGGGGAAACAATAATTATTGAATACCTAATACTGAAACAGATGGGAGAAGGGCAAGCCAGTATATAGCTGAATGTACTTTACCTTCCACATTTCTTTCCATTGGTTTCTCTCCATATCACTGTAGCCTTCATTTCTTAAGCACTTTGTTTGCCAGAAAATGTGTTGAAAGACTTGTATAGGTGATCTTATTTGAGCCTCTCAGCAGCCCAAAGGTGTTATCCCCATTTTAGAGGTGTGGAAACAGCCTGGACAAGCCAAGGAATGTGGCTGAAGCTAAAGCTTCCAGGGTTGGAGTCAGCACTTGCACCTCTGAATTGTGGCTTAACAGCTCCAGAGACGGTGCCTTTCCTAGAAGCTAGAGACCTGTGGTGGTACTCAGCCCAGAGCATGTGGCTCCAGACTGGAGAACCGGCAACAACTTTCTGATTTTCAGAAGCATCTGGCAAAAACCTAGGCATTACCACCTCTTGGTGGCATTTTTTCCTTTTCTAAGGCTTAGGTTGAATGTTGGGATAATGGGAAAGTCCAAATTATCAATTAATATTTATAGTTCTGTTTATGAATGCAGAGAAATCTTTTCTTTCCTGGACAAAAAGGTGACAGTATAGTAGAAGTCTGGGGTTTCTTCTGTAACAGCAGGTATCTGCAGAATAGTTTCAGTCATACAGAATGTTCCAAAAATAAAGTACACTGAAACGAACAGTGACCAAAAGAAAAAAGGACTCATCAGGTGTTAGTTGTAGACTCAGAAAGTCAGTTTTGTGATGAAATGCTTTGAAACATTTGGATTTCTTTGAGTTTCTTTTCCTGGCACCTGCCATAACTTCCTTTTTATAACAAACAGGCTCTATTTTCTTTTCTTTTTAAATAGAGAATTATTTACTGAAGAAAACACCCAAACTTCTTTTTCTACCTTTGCATTCCCTTGTGTTGCCCATGAACGGTGCCTTCTCTTGAAGCTTAAACTTGGTTCCAAGGTTGCTTCTCTTGGCATTAATGTTGTGATTCCCTCCCACTGTAAAAAGCATTGTCTTCCTATCAGGTCTGGCCATCTCTGGGTCAATTTTCCAAGACAAGGGACTCCTTTCTTTCACCCTTCCTACACAAGACTATGTAACTCTCCATATTTATGTAGGTCTTTTAAAAAAATTTTGTGTCACACCCTGGAAGTGCCCTGGAGAGGAGACCTAGGGCCTCAGCATCCTATGTTTACAGAGCTCATGGGCCTGGGAGGCCAGAGCTTTGGGGAAGTGGAACTAGAAGCCCAGACATGGGTTCCAGTTAGGAAAACTCCCATCTGGGAAGTGCTTCTCTCCTTTTAGCAGAACTGGGTAACAGAACAGACTTCTCAGTAATTATAATAATTTCACAAGACCTAGTCGTTGATTTTTTTTTTTTTTTTAGAAACTTCCCTTTACCATCCCAGAATTGGTACAGGCATCCCCATGCCGGAGTTCAGATGGAATCCTCTACATGGGTAAGAGCTACTGTTTTCCACAATGAAATTTGAATCTCTTTTGCAGTGAGTCCCAGAATCTGGGAAAGTTTTGATCAAATGAGAGGACTGCCGTCACCCCACCCGCTTGCTGATCCTTCTGGGAAAGGCCTTTCTTGCCTCAGTTGTGTTGCTGGGTTGTTCATGCTGGATCAGCTGACCAATTAAGAAAGAGCTCCCCTCCTCCTAGCTGGGAGAAAAATACACACCATTAATGTGGTTACTCATTTAACAAGCTTTTAGCTACTGGGTTGGCCTACTCCTTGATTTCAAGATTACAACATACCCAGCTGCAAATGGATGAAATATAAAGTGAATACAAAAGTCTGAGCCAAGGAAGGGAAGGCAGGCCCTGCCTATTAATTATAGGGCTTTCTTAGTATTTCCTGCTATCAGAATATTTGGTAGAAACAGCACTAACAGCTTGCCTAGATAAGCTGCCTTCATACCTATGGGGTCACTGCTTTCAAAGCATCAGCTCACCTGCTTTTCTTCACACATTACTGCCAAAATGTCAATAAAAATGCATTTGTAACACAAAAGAGAGCTGTATTTATCTTGAAATCCTAATAGTAATAATAGCTTGTGTTAATATAGCAGCTTTTTTTTTTTTTTTTTTTTTTTTTTTTAGGAACTGAAAGTACTTATTGCCTACTCATTATTTGGGAACTCTAAGTATATTTCTGGGTCTCAATGCAGTACAGCCTTTTAGTTTTTCCTAGGGACACTGGGACTCTTGCTTCATTCTGAAACCCCTTCAGAATGAGGAACCCTCAGCCTAGGGATTCAGAGGAAGTGACCAACAAGGTTTTCACTCTGCTCTGGGCCATGCCCTAGGCCTATCTGACCATTTATTTGTGTTCCTATTTCCTATCCAGTCTTGCACCTTTTGCCAGCAGTTTGTCACTTGTGATCTACTTAGGTGTTGTGTTTCCATCATCTTTGTGTGGTGGCCTCTTAAATGAGTTCATTAAGCATATTTAAGAGCATGATTCTCCTATCTGTAATCCCAGTGACTTGGGAGGCAGAGGCAGGAGGATCACAGGTTTGAGGCCAGAGGCAGCCTGCATAACTTAGTGATACCCTTTCTCAAGATAAAAGATAAAAAATGGGCTAGGAGTGTGGCCTAGTCATAGAGCACTTGGAAAGTATGTGCAAGGGCTTGGGTTCAACCCTTAAGTACCAAATAAATAAATAAATAAATAAATAAATAGACAGTTGCCCGGTCCATCCATTGGAGTTGTATCTCAGTTGTGTATGCCTCAACTGTCCTTGAAATAATCAGATGTATATCATGCCAGAGGGAAGGGATTCATGGTCTCAGCTGTAATAGTGACATTTTCACTCTGCCTTCAGATCTTTCTCATATTAAGATCTTATCATTGAGAACAGTTATCCACGGACAAGTTGCACATATGTGGAATCAGTGTATATTACATCTGTTAGAACTAAGTGTAGCGTTAGCAAATTTTAATGCCTGTAACCTTCCCCAGCATCTCAGTATTCTGCTTCCAAGAGTCCTTGGATGTGGGAAACTTTTCCAGTAAGTTGTTGTTAGGTTCTGTCAAGTCTGTCAGACTCGTAGTGTCCCTCAAGGGTTTTCAATGGCTGATTGTTTGGGATTGCTTCAGGAGTGGATTGCCACGTACTTCTCCCATTTTTATGGTGCTGGGAATTGAACCCGGGTCCTCAGAGAGTGCAGAGCAGCACTCTACCAACTGAGCTAAACTCCGGCCCAAGTTCCAGTAAGTTAGGAAGATACAAATGACCACAAGCCATGGTTTACACAATGTAAACATCACAGTGACTATGTTGACCTTCAGATCAGAGGCCCATGCTCTGGCCTTACCATTCCCAGGATGCCTGTGTCTCAACTATAAGTAGATGTGCTGTGGGTATTCCTAAAAGTATTGTTTGTGCAGTCCACCTGTTCACATCTTTTCATCAGCTGGCCTAGGTGCGGGGTATGGCCTATGGCCTGGGAATAACTTACTGGCTAGGGAAGGAGGCTGAGATAACTTTGGCCTCATTAGCATCAGGTTACAACCAGCTCCACTGACCAGTCACAGGTACTAGCCAATTATAGTTATGATCCTCTTCACATGCAGGCTAATTGGTAGTGATGTTAAGAAATATGAGTTATGGTTAACACAGAGATGAACCCTAGGGTGCATTTCTGTATTTATAGAGATGCTAGTTCATGGAAAAAGGACTGCCCTTTATAGATTTTTTATATTTAAGGGTACTAATCAAAACAATAAAATCTAACTTGAAAGTTAGAAGAACTTTTTTTTCTATAATTAGGTTATATTAGGTTTGGAGAAATTTTTATAACATGATTAGGCTATTAAATTATTATAAGACCCAGTGCCCCCAAGAAGTTAGTATATCCACATTACCATTTACTTTTTTACCTTCAGAGTCTCATAGGAATGTCTTTGGCATCCTAAGGATTTCAGGCATGACTCCCAGCACAGAGAACCCCTTAAACAGGTAGAACTGCTACTGTGGCAGTACTTTTTTTCACATAGGACAGATGTTAATGACAGTGTGTCCTGTAACCTTTCAGGGAAAAAGCAGGACATTTGGTATGTCATTGACCTCTTGACTGGTGAGAAGCAGCAGACTTTGTCTTCAGCCTTTGCAGATAGTCTCTGCCCATCAACCTCTCTTCTGTATCTTGGAAGGACAGGTAAGAAATAAGCCTTTGTCATGTACAATGCACCTGATTTCCAGAATAGATCTGATGAAGTTCCTCCACTAGTATCTGCTACTGGCTTTGTTTTCCAGAGGGTGGCCAGAGCTGCCTTCTCCAAACAGTTGAATCTTTCCCCTAAGACCTTTCAGTGGCCCCCATTGCCCAAGGGATGCATTCCAAACTGCACCATGACCCAAAGAGCCCCACCAGGTGGTTGCTGCCTCTCTCCTCTCCCACCTCACTCCTTCCTGCCCTATTTCTCTCATTTAAATATTTTCCAATGGAATGGACTATACCTATAGTTCTCAGAGTAGAAGTGTCTTTTTTTGAATGATGGGTGTGGGGGGATCTTTTTCTGTTTTTGTTTTTTAGTAATTTCTTATAGCTAGTGTACAAAATAATGTGTTTCATTATAACATTTTCATACATGTGATTGTGCATGGCTTATATTCACAGCCCATTACCCTCTCATGCCCTACTCCCCACTCTCACAGGTCTCCTTCCTCCCCAGTGCTGTTCTTAAGAACTCAGTAGTGGAGTGTCCCTATCCGCCAGCTATTCCTGGTTTTGCCCATCTGGCAAATGTCCTCACTTCTTCCACAGGTATTCAAAAGTTCCCTCCTCTATAAAGCTTCTTCCCCATCCTTAAAGCTCCTGTCCTGCCCAGAGATGTTCAGCTCAGCACTCTGTTCCGGAGCACATGTAGCAGTTGACAGGCCTGTCATAGCAGCCATCTCACCACCTGTCATTGTCCATTTACAGGCATGAATAGCACCCTCGTTACCATACTGGTTTTTATTTCCTCTCTTTTTTAGCTACCTTCTTCTTAACACTTGTCACTACATATTTATAAATTTTATGTGCCTATTTTTTGCCTCCACCAGAATATCAGTTTCTGCAGGGCGAGTTTGTTTTGTTCATATATTGTCTGATACATATTAAGTGTTCAGGCATTTGAATGGGTGACCCATGTTACTGCCCTGACTTACTCATTTTTATATGTGCAGTACCTCACGTATATTACGATCACTATAAAAATTATTGAACAATAGTTAAAACCAAAAGGAAAAACAAGAAAACATTTCAGAGGAAAAAATTATAATAACCTAGGATTCCATGATCAATATGTACAGTTATTATATATCAATAAAATTTTAAAAATCTGTGAAATAATCATTAAATTTTAAAAAACCTAAGATGAATTAATTACAATTTGAGCACTGAATTTAGGTTTAAACATTCAGATAGCCAAGGTTTTGAAAAAGAAAGACAAACTTCCTTCAGGTGCTGTGGAAAAGTGTCTTTCTATAAATCAGTGAGACTGATCTTGGGCCCTGGCCTCTCTTATTACTAGGACTGTCTTAGACTGCAAGATTCTTTATCTTCTCTCTGTTAAAATCAAGTATTCCAACTTTGAACTGTTGGGATTTCTTAGGATTTGTTTACCTTTTCCACCAGGTAAAACCTTTATCCTGGCTTCACCCCAGTATAAAATTTGTGTAGTACTCAGGTAGAATTGAAGTATTTGAGGGAGTTGGGCTATGCTCTGGCTTTAGGTGGAATGTGCATAGATAGGTAAAGCTATTGCTTCCATTATCTATTCCTGCATGACAAACCACCTTAGTGCCTTAAAATAACAGCAATTTTATTGTTCCTGATTCTTTGGATAAGGAATTCAGGAAGGACTCAAAAAGGATAGACCTTCTGTATTCCACACGCTGGGCTCACTCTTATCTGGGAGCTTTATTCAACACCATGTGACCTTTCTCCACACAGGTAGCCTGCACTTCTAGACATGGGTTCCCTCTAGAGCATAAGTGAATATTAGAATGCCTCATAAGATCTGAGCTCAGGAGTCCTAGAATCTTACTTCTACCGCGGTATGTTGGTCAAAGCAAGTCCTGAGGCCAGCCCAGAGCCAAGGGCAGAGAAACAGATTCAGTCTCTTGATGGAAAGAGTGTCTTGCATATTACAGGGAAGAATTGATGATGGTGAGATATATATATATATATATATATATATATATGTTTTAGGTTTGAAACAGGATCTCATTATATAGCTCTGGTTGGCCTCAAATTCATGATCCTCCTGCCTCAGCCTTCCAAGTACTAAGATTACAGACACACAACAACACACCAGCAGTGGGGATTTCTTTTTTTTTTTTTTTTTTTTTTTTTTGGCAGTACTGAGGTGCTGAATGCAAGGCCTGGCACATGGTAGGCAAGTGCTCTATCAATGAGGTGCGCTCTCAGCCCCAGTTTTTATTTTTTATCTTGAGACAAGGTCTCACTAAGTTACACAGGCTGACTCTGGCCTTGAATTTGAGATCTTCCTGCCTCTGCCTCCCAAGTTTCTGGGATTGTAGTCATGAGCCACTGTGTCTGACAGTCTTTTGAGACATTTTACCACAATTTTCCCTCTGGCTATAGAAGTTGACCAACCTTCCACATACAGAATGTACTCACTTCTTCCTAAGATTCCCAAAGTCCAATCATAGCATTGGTCTCAAAATCTAGTATCTTGGCATCTCCATCAGGCTTAGAGGTAAATGAGGCTTCTCTGACCTACAGACTTGTGAGTCAAAGAGACAAGTTCTTTTCCTCCCCAACCTCCCTCTTAGCCTCACCCAATATACAATGGTGAGACAGGATAGCTGTAGTAAGCCTTCTTATTCAAAAAGGGAAGGAAAGAGAGTCACACAGCATACTTTGGTCCTTCTTGTTTTTGTTAGGTGCCACAGAGTCGGGTCTAACTCATAGTGATCCTACATGAACAATAGAACGAAACACTCCTTGACACTGTGCCAGGCACATGATCTTTTTTATGTTTAAATTCATTGTTGCAGACACTATGTCAATCCATCTAGTTGAGGATCTTCCTTTTTCATTGACTTGCCACTCTCCCAAACATGATTTCCTTCTCCAGGGATTGCTTCCTCCTGACAACATGTCCAAAATATGTAGTACCCAGTCTAGCCATCCTTGCTTCCAAGGAACACTCTGGTTGTACTTCTAGGACAAATCTGTTGGTTCTTTTGGCAGTCCATGGTATATTCAATCTTCATCCCAGCACCACAATTTAAAAGCATCAATTATTCTGTCTCCTTTATTCAACGCCCAGCTTTCACGAGCATATGATGCAACTGAAACACAATGGCATGAGTCAGACAGATGCATCTTTAGTTCAGTTTGGTAGTGTGCTACTCTGTGTTCTCTGAGGTCCTGGGTTCGATCCCAAGCACCAAAAAATGGAAGAAGGACATGGTAATCCACTCCTAAAGCAATCCTGAAACAATCATCCATTGAAAATCCTATGAATAGCAGAGAAGCACTGACATAGTGCCAGGCATGGCACAGTGTTAGGGAGTGTTTTGTTCTATTGTACAAAGGGTTACTATGTGTTGGACCCGACTCCACAGCACCTAACAACAATCTTGATCCTTAATAATTTGGAAATCCAGTCAGGCACATATTTTTAGGTTTCTCTTCTCAAGGGGCAGGGAATACTCCTTAATTAGGATCCAATTTTGCCCTCTGGGATTTGTCTCTTATTATAGTGTTCTCAGTGGCTCTTGGTTTTGTCCTCTGAGAAATTCTTTCTTTCCCATCAGAAATGACTAGTTTTTTAGCTTTCTGTATTGTTCCTTGTTCATAGAAAGTAAGGGGTCTAGAGGCCATTTTTTCCCCAATTTCAACTGTCTCTGATTATTATATGGGAGAAGGACCTGGGAATCCACTCCCGAGGCAATCCTGAAACAATCGGCCATTGAAAACCCTATGAGGGTCACTATGAGTCGGATACCGACTCGATGGCACCTAACAACAACAACAACAACTGATTATTATGGTCCATACTGGTATTACTCACTTAAAAGCTTTGTGGGTTTCCCGTGTGTCAAATTATAATCTATTCCATTAGATAAAAGCTATACCCACAGACATCTACTTTGGAATGTCAGCATGATATGTGACAACACTTCTTTTTTAAAAAGCTTTATTTTATCATGGTAAGAATACTTAACATGAAATCCACTCTCTTAATCACGTTTTAAGTGTACAAGGTAATATTGTGAACTATAGGGACAAAATTATATAGCATATCTCTAGAATTTATTCATCTTGCATAATTGAGACTTCATTTTTTCCCTTTATTGATAAATACTGGTGGAGTACAAAGTAATCCAGCATTTGCCTTTTGCATTATGCAACTATTACATCACTTTTGATTACACTTGTATCAACTTATGAGGTTTAGGGAACCTTTTGACTAATATGTAGTAAAACTCTATGCATGTTTGAGTTATGTTCCCCTATTTTTCCCATGTACTCATGAAGTTGCATAGTTTGCATTGAGATTATCCTTCCCCTTTGGGACAACACTCTTAGGGTTCTTAGAGTCCTTCTTATCTAGCAGAATGTCTCTGAAGTACCACCTTAAGTCTTTCTGAGGTCTCAAAGAGGGGTCTTACAGACTCATCTTGTTTTGATCATGACCTGAGTTGAGGCCATTTTCTTTTTACTGTCAGCGCTCTCTGTATTTGATCTTTGTCCTAAAGTCATTTTTTTAGTTGAGAATCTTTTCCAGCTGGACCCTAGACCCTCTGTATTTCCTCTGTATTCTGGTTGGAAGCTGAATGTTGTCTATTGTCCCACAGTATATCATACACAGCTAAGATAAGCCATTGGGTATTCTCTGCCTTTTGTCTGGAAATCATCTTAAGCTAGATCCCCAAGTTCATTAGGTACCTTTTCTGTCTTCCAAGCTACTGCAAACAGGAGCTTTACTAATTATGTCACCCTGACATAGGCTCTTTGGCTGAGTCACCCCTTTTCAGCCTCCAGTGGCTGTTCCCTCATTGCTCTCTCAAGTCTCTACTGCCAATCCTCTTGTTACCCTTCCAGCATCCACCAGGTTCCAAAGTCAATGCCTCAAGTTTTAAACTTCTTTAATGGCACCATCCCACTTCTAGGTACCAATTTCTAATATTACCTCTCTATTGCTGTATAATAAACCGCCCTGAAACTTAGTGACTAAAAATAGCCATTATATTGTTCATGATTCTGTGAGCTGTGAGTTCCAGGGCAGAACAAGCGTGATTTACCTGTGCCCCTCATGCTGTTGGCCAGGTTCACTTTTGTGCCTGGGACTTCAGTTCTCCTCTATGTGGCCTTTTTCTTTCCACAAGGATAGCCTAGACTTTTTAACATGCAATTTAGGGAAGATTTGTTTGTTGTAACTAGATAAGGTCACACCTCAGTAGATGTCCCAGCCCCTCTGTGGTAATGGGCTGGTTTATGTTCTCCAGAATACACCATCACCATGTATGACACCAAAACCCGAGAGCTCCGCTGGAACGCCACCTACTTTGACTATGCAGCCTCACTGCCCGAGGATGATGTAGACTATAGTAAGTGTGCCCTGAGGGGACCTCACAAGGTTGGGCTGGCATCTTCTATCTATAAAACTGATCACTCTAAAAGGTAGGATTTTCTTTTAAGATCTTCTTCATCAGCCGCTTCTAGACTTCCCATGGGTTTATAGTAAATATTTCCCACAATCAGGGAGCCAATATCTGGGGTTGTGAGTTTAGAGAGGAGGGAGGACACACCTATTGAGTCCCTGTGTGTCACAGAAGGTATTCACTACAAGCCCATGGACAGTCAGCATGTGGCATCAATAACCCCATGAAGAATGCCACTCCAAACGTGTCTCATCCCCTAGTTATTTCTCTAGTTAACATTCCTCCAACTCAAAAATGATAACTGAGAAGCCCAATTTTGTCATGTGAACATCGGTCTGAAAGTCTGACTGCCTTTCTGGTCCAGGACCTAGAATATTTTTGCCTGTCTCTGACTGGTCCTTTTTGAGTCACATCCACACTGGTTTGACTTTTAGGTTGATCCATGGATTTAAATGATTGCTATAAAGTGCCAAATTAATAGTCATCCTTATTGGCTTCTTTACCCTCAATATTTACTCTCACTTATTGAATAGAATGGTAAAGAACATCAGTGAGGAAATTGCTTTTGGGAGAATGATCCTAGCTTATGTTTATAAGCCAGGCAGCTCTCAGTGTCTTAGTATTGATGAGCCAGAACTCGTTAGAAACCAATAAACTGTTCTGAGGAGATGCAAGAATATTCCAGAAGTCTTACTTCCTTCAGCTGAGTGACTGCAGCTTGCCAAAAGAGTAGAGGATGTGGTTGCAGGATGGGGTGAGACTCAATGTGCTTTGTTGGTTGATCTTTACAGAGATGTCCCACTTTGTGTCCAATGGCGATGGACTGGTGGTGACTGTGGACAGTGAATCTGGGGACGTCCTGTGGATCCAAAACTATGCCTCCCCTGTGGTGGCATTCTACATCTGGCAGCGGGAGGGTCTGAGGAAAGTCATGCACATCAATGTTGCTGTGGAGACCCTGCGCTATCTGACCTTCATGTCCGGGGAGGTGGGGCGCATCACCAAGTGGAAGTACCCATTCCCCAAGGAGACAGAGGCCAAGAGCAAGCTGACGTGAGTTGGGGAACTTGCGACAGAAGGGGACAAAAGGGGGCAGCTGTGACTCTGGCATTCTGGTACTGGTACAACATAGCATACTCTACACTGGAGACCAGGAGATGGCACATATGTCTCTGAGTCACAAGGAGTATCAAGGCCACAATCAGCTCATTGCAAACCCCAGGACATAAGAACCAAGAGGTACCCCTGGATGCTTCAGAGTTCTTTGTGGTTTTGTTTTGTCGTTTTGTTTTGTTGTACTTGGAGGTAGAACCCAAGGCTTCAGACATACTTTGCAAGTGCTCCACCACTGGGCTACACCCCCAGCCCATTCTTTTATCTTTTGAGTCAGGGTCTTGCTAAATTGTGCAAGCTGCCTCTGGCCTCAAACTTATGATCTTCCTGCCTCCTCCTCCTCAGTCACCAGGATTACAGGTGTGAGTCACCAATTCTGGCTTCCTTTGTTTGTTTGTGACAGTCTCACTGTGTAGCGCAGGCTGACATCAAACTCAAGATCTTCCTGCCTCAGCCTCCTAAGTGCTGGTATTACAGGCATGTACCACCACACCTGGCAGTTACATTCATTTTAAAAACAGGTAACAGTGTTACAGTATGTGTGTCCAAGACTCAGCAGGCTTATATTCACCATCTCCATCTGCTAATAACCTGTCACTAAGTCACTGAATTATGCCAAGCCTCAGTTTCCTACTTTCCAAAATTTTAAAGAAGATACGATAACGTGCAGGTAAATGTTACATCTAAAGTAAAACCACTCAGATGGAAAGTATATGTTGGAAGAGGTGTGGGTAATTTAGTAGGTGACTGACCCTCCCAGGGATATTGACAGCAGTAACCAGAAGGTCTGGGGGTACAGCTCCTACTGTTTTCATACTGACACCACAGACAGCCATGACCCCAATCTCCTGCATGATGTCCCAGAAGGGACAGATTATCCAAGTGAGGGACAGTGAGTCTCACTCAGTTTGGAATTTCTTGTACATCCCTTGTGTTCTCAGTGTCTAGAGTAGAACAATTCACTGCTCCGCAGGGCCTCTGAAGATTCTCTAGAGTTCTTGAAAGGCACAACACAGTGGGGTGGTGGTGCTGGGGGTGGTTGGTGTGGAAGTGTGCTGGTCAGAGTCATCCAAGAGGCGTTGGCAGGGGGTGCTAAGCATCTAGTCTCCTCCAGCCCTGGCATTTTGCCTATGAGGAAACAGGCTTGCTGTTAGGTAGAATATATTTCTGTAGGTGGCAAGTGAAACTGGGGCCTGAAATCCTGCTGTCCTGTTCCCCAGCAGCAGCCCTGCCTTATACCCCTACTGCTTTCTTCTGTGCCTGGGGCTAATTAGTCTCTGTGCCTAGGGGCGGGCTGTATTTTAGGGGCTATAGTTCTGCTCTTCACAAAGCCCTCTTTTGTAGGCTCCAGGCTTGGAATGACTTTGGAACACATGTTTGTGTTTTCTCCCAGGCCCACCCTGTATGTCGGGAAGTATTCCACCAGTCTCTATGCATCGCCCTCAATGGTGCACGAGGGAGTCGCCGTCGTGGTGAGTCCACCATGGGGCTCACAGATGCAGCCTCCTATCTGCTTCTGTCTTTTTTTTTTTTTTTTTTTTTCTTTAGCAAAAAATGGCCTTGAGTTATATGTAAATGTCCTGCTGGTTAGGAAGGGAAAATACAGAGTTGAAAGCCTCAGGAACAGCTTCTGCACATATCACATTCTACTTTGAAAGCAAGATGTGTGGCAGAAGCTGCTTCCTAAATCCAGGAAGCCTTAGGTTCTTCCCCACTGCTTTCATGTTAAGATCTAAACACCCGAGGTAGTATCCAGTCCATGATGTCCTCTCATCACTGTGTCAGTTTCTCTGTGGGAGTTGCACAGTGCAGTCAAGCGCATCTTCTCCCTGATTCCCAAGTGCCCAGTTTATCCTCTGAGCCTTTGTTGGGGCCAACCTACTTCAAATGCCCCTTTTTCCTTTTCCCCACTCAAATCTTTCCATCCTGTGGGACCTCTCCATACCTCCTTGGGCCTCCCCAGCCTGCCTTGAGCACTGTCTCCGAATCTCTGAGGCATCATGGTCCTGGCCACTTGTCCTGATCCTCCAGTGTCTGGGCTGTTTGGTTGTATCTCTTCTGCCCCATAACTTGGTCAGCTGCTCCTGCAGCAGGGCAGCACCTGCCTCTGTCAGCTCCGTTAGTGCCCGAGCCAGGACTGGGCACATGACTGTTGTGGCATCAGTTCTGATTAGTGGATACCCACTCATGCTTCTTCACTTAAATGGCTGCTCCACTCATATTGGCTTCTTGGAGTCCTGTACATACCCTTCCTGGCACCCAGTACCCAGGCATAGGAATCTGAAAGGATGTGAGTGGAACATTGTCACATCCTAAGGGAGGAGGTTCCCTGCCTGGTCCTAGTGCCTTTGTGTCTTGCTTTGACTGTCCTGGACCAGCCCCGATTAGAAACACTGCTCAGCTGGAGGCAATGCAGTTCTTCTGGGCTCAGGACAGTGGCTGGGCAGATGTGCTGTGAGACTCAGGGAACCTGTTCTCCTGCGAGGGCTTACGGGCTCACTGCTCCCTGTCTCCACAGCCCCGCGGCAGCACTCTTCCATTGCTGGAAGGCCCCCAGACTGATGGAGTCACCATTGGGGACAAAGGGGAGTGCGTAATCACACCCAGTACTGACCTCAAGTTTGACCCTGGACTCAAAGGGAAGAACAAGCTGAACTACCTGAGGAACTACTGGCTTCTGATAGGTAAGAGCTGGGCTTTCGCAGTAGCCATAGGTGGTGTTGTACTGCCTCCTGGTGGGCAAAAGCCAGCCTTGCTGGTTTATTGCTGCTCTTCACCCTGAATTCGTTCTGCTCTGTTCATTTCAAGGGCCCTTTAGACCTGGAAACAGTTTTACTTCCAAGGAGAATAAACAGGGTAGCCAAGCTGCCAAGTCATTTCTCAAGAGTTGATTATCTAGTATTCCAAAAATCAAGTACTAAGTGACATAAACTTGGTGTAATTATCTGTCTCTTCCTTATTCCTCACAGTGACCCTGTATGAAGTGGGTACTCTTGTTATTTCTATTTTATAACTAAGAGATTTGAGTCTATTCCTGTGGAAGAATTAGCTTAGAGTTCATGTGAGTGAGGGCCTAGGGAGATGAGACTTGGAAGACCTAGGAGGATTGATAGTCATTAATAATCAGAGGCTGCCCTTGAGTCAGGGCAGGATGATCCCAGATGTGTATGGTGTTTGTGGGAAAATCTTTTTCTCATTCTTTTCTTTCTTTCTTTTTCATTTCCTTTTTTTCCCCCCCCATTATTTGTTTGCAATACTAGGGGGCTAAACCCAGGGTCTCATGCATACTTTGCAAGGTGCAAGGGCTCTACCACTGAGTTGTACCCCCCCAACCCACTGTTTTACCTTTCTATTTTTTTTTTTTTTTTTTTTTTTTTTTTTGGCAATGCTGGGGATCAAACCCAGGGCCTTACTGCATGCCAAGGAAGCACTCTACCAACTGAGCTAAACCCCTGCCCCATTTTTTTACTTTTTTATCTTGAGACAAGGTCTTGCTAAATTACCAAGGTTACCTCTGGCTGCCAACTCCTGATCCTCCTGCTTCCACCTCCCGTGGGATTATTACTAGTTTGTACCATCACTCTCAGCCTTTCTTTTGCTTTCTTTCTTTCTTTCTTTCTTTTTTTTTTCCTGCTACAAATGAAACCAGAGCCTCATGAATGTAGGCTAAGCATAGGCTCTACCACTGAACTACAGCTGCAGTACCACCCTTTTCCTTTCTCTTCCCATTGTTGCTGCCATCACTAATCGCTGAGGTTGAGTTAAAGGCCCTATTAGAGAGAAAGAAGAGGTTGAGACCACACCCTTAGGCCGTGAGTATAACAAAGGCAGAGGTGAGGGTCACTGTGTCCCAGGTAATTAGAGCAGGATGTAGTTTTCTTGAATCCTATCTGTACCTACCCACAGGGGCAGGATCAGGTGGAAGGTCTGTAGGCAGAGACCCTGAGGCTGACAGGTCTCTCCTCCCCGTCCTCCTCTTCTTGGTGCGTACAGACAGAGGTTAGGATAGCTGGGAGAGTGTGGGCCCAGGAAGCAGCAACCTGCCAGACAGTGGATCTAGGCAGGTGTATATGTACCTAGGAGCTGCAAAGGGGAAACCAGCTGTGCTCCAGCCCTAATCCTTCTCTTTGCAGGTTATCTACATCGTGTTCTTTTTTCCTCCCTATCCCTTGTAGCCATTTTTAATCTCATTACTTTAACCAAGTAATAGGCAAAGAGGATGACAGATGAATTCTACATTTTTTTGATAGTAGTTTGGGAAGCATGCACAAATGGGCCCATGCCAAGAAAAAAATAGCCAATTGAGCAGAGGCTTTAAATTACAAGGCTACTTAGTTGACTGCCAGTTAAGAATTAACACTAAGGAAATGCACATGGGAATACAAAAAATGTAGAGGAGATATCTCCATGGCTGAGCTGGAAAATGAAATTCCTTTAAAATAGACCAGTTGTCCAAGTAAGGAAACTGGGAAATCTAACAAACTACAAAGTAGTTAAGTAATAATCCCTCAATTCCGAGGTCCCTTTTGAGGAACTCCATAGCAAGTCATTTTTAAATAAGACAATGGAAATATGTGACAGTTTTCTTGCAGACTAGCCCATAGAATATGCCCTTTTATGTCCAAGTACCTCCTTTGATTTGGATTTTGTGGAAGACAATAAACATAAACCCACAATCACAGTCATCCTGGGATAAAATGGGTCTGATTAGCCTAAGAGCCCTGGTCCCTCATTGCCCCCAGCAGTGGCCTTGTCCTAGATGCTCTCAGCATCACCCAGTACTTTGTCACAAAGAGGCATAGGCCAACCCTAGAGGGCCTCATGCAGGAAGTCTGGGAAAGCCTGACCATGTGCTTTTTCTGTCTGACCTAAACAATGCTAATAGATAAATAAATCTCAAAGACCAGGTACAGTGTTTGGGGACTTTGCAATTAGTTTGTAGTGTCCAGCAAGGTATTACTAAACGACCAGCTTCAGGAGAAGACAGTTTATAAGAGGGAATTGGGGTGACCTCTGTAATGGTCTCTTGGTGAGCGCCCTGTGGACAGGTAGGATTCTTGAGCACTAAGAATGCATGTTGAGAGAGGAAGCAGGCAGGACACTGTGGCATGGAGGGTATGTGGAAGGATAACCTAATTTCTTATGTCCATAGGTCTCCTGGTGGAGGACCTCAGTTACCTGTGCTTATCCACTCAGATTCCTGGGCCACCAACAAGTACAATTCAGGGGTCTACAGTAGGTGGCCACATGTAGAGAAACCCTGCTCCTGAGCAAAGCACATCTCAGCACTCCTTGACAGACTAGGGAAATTTGTGGGGATTCAGAACAAAAGTAGGTTTCCCTTAAAGAACGATGTCACTTTGTAGGTAGAGATTGAGGTCAGATAAGAGATTAAGGAGGGATTTTCCAGATCAGGAAATGCAAACTTGGACTGGTTTTGTCGGTCTTTGTCTTGGCACATGTGTCATATGGTCTCTGAGGATTTTTGGAGAAGAGTGGAAAGATCACAGGGTGGGAAATCCCTGAATCTGAGTGAGAGCTTTCCCAGTGAGAGAATGGAACAGAACAAAACAGAAAGCCTGTCAGCCTGCAGGCAGCCTCAGGGAAGAAAGTGACCTGGATCTTTGAGGCTGTGTCTAGTCATTTAACTTTAGGGCTAAACAGATTATTAAGCCATTTAATATGAAAGCCCAGTTCTTTATTTTCATGAATTTTGTCTCTTTCATGGTAATATGTGCATGTAAGATCCTGCAAGATGCTGTTGATGTCTAATGAATACCGGGTAGTCAGGAAGTAGTTATGTACAGAGCAGTGAACAATGACAGGGCTATGGCTCCCCCTAATCCCCACCATCTTCAGCAGCTCCTTCTTGTGGTTCTCTTCTGAGTAATTCAGCACTTCCTCAGATGGAAGCACACCTGGGGATAAGAGGAGGTCTGAGCTCCACCTGAGCAGCTGAAATGCTTGGAAGCAACTCAGTAGCCTTAGTGGACTGGTATCAGGAAAAGTAGTGGAAGGAGTTGCATGAGTCAGACTTTGAGTGAAGCTTCCCAGTGCTCCACCTGTGAATCTAACTCATGCACCCAACACAGGCCTTGCTTTGGAATGTATCCCCAAAATCCTGATCACAAAGACCTCTGTCTTTTTTCACTGTGAGGCTCAGAATACCCTATTCTGCCATTGAGTAATAAAATAGCTGAAATTTTTCTGGTAACTATCTCTTCCTTTGTCTCACTGTATAGATGAGGGGCATTGCTTTATGGAAAGACCCCTCAGTGAGTAGCGACTGTTGCCTTAGTGTCGAGTGCTGCCACTGCTTGGGAAATGGTTCTCATGAAAGGTTTGTTTCCTTTCGTAGGACACCATGAAACCCCACTGTCTGCATCTACCAAGATGCTGGAGAGATTTCCCAACAATCTGCCCAAACATCGGGAAAATGTGATTCCTGCTGATTCGGAGAAAAAGAGCTTTGAGAAAGTAAGTGAGGAAGTGAACTGACTGGCTCTGGTTCTTCTTGTCAAGTGATGGGGGGGCCACAGTAGTAGACTCTGTCCTTGTCTTCAAGCTTGCAGAGGACTGCACCAGAATCCAAAGCAAACAAGACAAACTGCTAAGTGCTGATGGGCAAGAGCAGGAAGCAGGTAGTGAAGGAAAGTACAGGAAAGGCAGCAGGCCTGAGCTGGGCCTGGCCGAATGGGTGGGGTTTGGCCTGGGGGGCGGGAACAGGAAGGTACTGGAGGGAAGGAAAAAATAGGAGTGAGGCCTGAGGTGGGAATAACACAGGAATGCCCAGCACTCAGGCTGTAAGACAGATCTGATGGGACCCAAGGCTTCCAGGAAGGAGTAGTGGGAAATGAGCTCTCATGGGAAAAAAGGAATCATGTTCCCAAGCTTCAAACAAGCCTGACAGAGGAGTTAAGAGTTGATAAAGAGCCACACATGATAGTGCATGCCTGTTATCCCAGCACTCAGAAAGCAGAGGCAGGAGGATCATGAGTTTGAGTCCACCCGGGGCTAATAGTGAATTCAAAGCCAGCCTGAGCTATGTACCAAGAACTTGTCTTAAAAAACCAAAGGGAATGTAGCTCAGTGGTAGAGCATTTGCCTAGCACATGCAAGGCCCAGGTTCAATCACTAGGAGCACCAAGGGGGGAAAAAAAATGTTGATGGAGAAGAGGAGATACCTGTAGTTTCATGGAGTCAAAAGTAGCCTGTTCGAAGTGGCCTACTTTAGCCACATGATGGGGTGAAACTTGTCTGGCAGGCCCCCAGGGTACCTGGAGAATGGAGCCTTAGGTAGCAGGAAGCCTGCCCTGGTGGTAGCTGACTTGAGGTGCAGATATGGGCTGTGGCCCACACAACTTAGGATAATTTGAGAGGAGTTTAGTAGCAGGACTATTCACACAGATGTGGACACTACCAGTAGTTCTCCCAGCATACTTTGGCATGGAGCCAGAGAGGAGGATGTGGAAAGGGTCCTGGAGCAGGAGCCTTGGGCTTCAGCTGAGGAATTGAGTAGTCCACAGCCTTCAGGCTGTAAGACAGGCCTGACAGTATCCAAGGTTTGAAGGAAGTAGTAGTGGGAAATGAGCTCTCATGGGGAAAACGGAATCATGTTCCCAAGCTTCAAACAAGCCTGACAGAGTAGTTAAGAGTTGATAAAAAGCTACACGTGATAGTGCATGCCTGTAATCCCAGCACTCATTCTCCATCCTCTGTCTACTCTGCTGGTACTCTCTCTTGGCTTCATCAGTAGGAAACCAGAGCAGGGAAGATCATTGCTGTGTCAGCCTTCTGTAGCACAGCCTTCTCTAGCACAGAGCACATGCTGTATGGGCGGGGACCCCACGTGGCCAACAAAGGGGAGTTGATGGATGTCTGAAGGCCTTGTGAGCCATTGAGGCTCCTGCAGCCCCACTATGGGGGGGCCCTGGTGATAGAGAGGGGGCTCATGTTAGGGGGTTAAGAAGAATGAGAGCAGATGTTATTATGCTAATAAACTCATTTGAGAGACTTACGTTTTAATCAGAGGCTAAGGAATATCATGGTCTTGTAAGACCCAGGGCAGAGTGTCTGTTGTCCATCATCCCTGGAGGTGGCCAGGTTGGAGAAATACACTGATTCCTAAGATAGAGATCTTGAACAGCTTTTCCCTAAGGTCTTAAGGTCATGCATATTCATTATGAACATTTAGAAAGTAAAACTACAAAGAAAACAAGGCAATACCTTTAATCTAATACCTAGACGTAGCTACAGTAAGGACTTTAAATAATTATATGATCTTGAGCAAAGGGACTTATAAAAATCCATCAAAACACCCGAGGTGCATTTATATGGTAACAAGACTGACTTTTTAAAAATTACTCTTGAGTAGGTATATCCAAATGAGTGTTTTCCCTAGTCATATGTTCAACAAACATTTCTCAGCCACCTGCTACACCCCAGGCTGGACATAACTCCATATACTGTGAGAGACACTGTGGAGGAGCCATGAACAAAGGAGACTTTGCCTGAAAGGACTCAGGGAGCAGCTGGGAGGAGAGAGAAGGGTATTGGAGGCAGACATCTGGGGGCAAGGTGAGGGCAGGGAATGATATGGATATGGAGTGAATCAGTGTGTGCAGCTAGGAAGTTGTGTGTTAATTTTGTTGGGCAAACAGTAACAACATACCTGGAACACTAGATGTTTGAGAACAGATCAATGGATTTTTCTGAACGGTTGCATGAGGTCCCAGAGATTCTGAACATCTTATAGGAAAGCTCTATTTTTATACAATTTTATTTGGGGCTTCTAAAAAATCTTCTTCAACGAAGTCTTCAGATGCTTTTCAAAACCTTTGAAAAAATAGCAGAATTCTTGAATAAATGCCTTTAGTTGTGGAGTTGCACTGCAAGTGCAACATAAGAAAGAGGCTTCATTACTTTATTAGGTGTGTGCCTACACATGTATGCGGCATTCCTTGTCAATGTGAAACTATTATCAAATCAACTACCAACTTTACATTAGAGGTTTATTTGGGTGATATCAGAGTCTCCCCAAATATCAGATCTGCCATCAGAAGAGGAAGTGTTTGCTTTCATTGAGGGTTTTCAAAAGACATTTCTAGAAGTATTGCTCTGAAATCTGTTTTTGAGCAATGGTAACATCACTGCAGAAATGTGTGGCCTCTTAGAGCACTTGCTTGGAAAAAAGCAATGATTATCAAGCTATATAACTTTGATGAGCTCAAAAAATGTCAACACATTACAGTATAATCCTGAAATGAAAATAGACATTGTTTCTCATGATTGTCTATTTCATCTGTATCTGGCTAGAAGTTTTGCAGTGATACAGCCACTCTCTCCCATACAAGGTTATCAACCTGGTTGACCAGACTTCAGAAAACGCTCCAACCACTGTGTCTCAGGATGTGGAAGAGAAATTGGCTCATGCCCCTGCCAAAGCTGAGGCCCCTGTGGACTCTATGCTCAAGGACATGGCCACCATCATCCTGAGCACCTTCCTGCTGGTTGGCTGGGTGGCCTTCATCATCACCTACCCTCTGGTAAAGCTCCGCACCTCCCCTCTACCCTCCTGTGTTCCCGAACTTCTCTGTAGGTCACCATGTGCCAGTGAGTTCCAGACAAAAACAGCCAGCACATTTCTTTTCACATTTAAAGTCAATATTTGCTTATCTTCAAAAACATTGTAAGTAAAAAAAAAAAAAAAACATTGTAAGTAATGAGACACTAGATTCTTAGAAAAAGACCATTTTCTACCTAAATCTTAGACCTTTTAAAAGAAACAACTGTAAAAGCCCACAGATCATTTTGAATAGTTAATTGTACCTTCTTTTTTTAAATTAGGGATAATAGATGAAAATCTTTCCTTGACAACTGCATGTTAGATGAGCCAGAGTGAAAAGAGCAGTGTGGTGATACCTTTTACTTCTTAGTTGGAAATCAGTGAGCAAAAATTACATGGCCGAGTAGGTGATGGGTGATAAAGCATCAGTCCCTTCACCAAGTCACTCAAGCTTTTCAGTGGTACCTCAGAACACCAGCCCTCAGACAACGCAGGTCCCTGTGGGACTGGAATGACCAAACTTTTGTATACTTTGCTTTCTGTGGGCAAAGTATGTTCACCTGATTATTTTATTTTTTTTACCTCACACAGTCCTTCAAGGTCATTATTATGTATCCTCTGTCCACAAAAGAAGAAACGAGGCACTGAAAAGCTAAGTACCTTCCCAGGGTACTCAGTAAGTGGTATTTCTAGGACTTCAACCCCAAGTTCAGAGAGGGCAGGCAAGATAGAAAACTCCCCAGGGGGCTATTGACCAGAGCCCAACCCCTTAGTCCACCTCCCATGCCAAGTCACAGGCCGTTGCCACTTCCAACCATGATAGAATGAACCTTTCAGAGTATTCTAGAGGAGCAAGGGTACAGGGAGGCAGCATGCTGGAATCAGGGAGCAGAGCCCTCACCAGGCACCACAGTTCAGCCCTGCACTGCCTCATCCTGGCCATGTGGCTGCAGGTGGGTGGCAGTGAGGTTCTAGATGCCAGCTTCCTGCTACCCTCTGGACTGCTGAGCCCCAAAACCTGACCTCGATCCAGTACATAGCCATGAGGGACACAGCTGGGCTTGCCCTTACCCACCGCACTCCCAACTCTCTGATAATCATTATTCCTGTTTGGTTTCACTTTGGCAATAACTCCCAGACTTTCATAAAGTCACAAAACTCTAGAATTAAATAGAACCTCCTCTCTGGCCCAGCCCTCCTGGGACAGAGTCCCTCCTCTAGTGCTGATGCCTGGTGGCCATTCAGCCTCTACCAAGTTTCTCCAGGTTTGGAGTATGGGTCATAGGTAAGGGTCTAACAGGCAGAAAGACCTCCTGGCCATCAGTCATCAACTTGATTCTGCCTCCCTGTGGCTTCTCTCTGACCTCCTTATGCCCTGGGGGTCATATAATGTGCATCTGCCACCTTGCCATGGTGAGCACTCTTTTCCCTGCATGAGCAGCTATGCATGTCTAGATATGGATTTCTCTTTCCAGAGCATGCATCAGCAGCACCAGCTCCAGCACCAGCAGTTCCAGAAGGAACTGGAGAAAATCCAGCTCCTGCAGCAGCAGCTGCCTTTCCATCCGCAGGGAGACGTGACCCAGGACACGGAGCTCCTGGACACATCTGGCCCCTACTCAGAGAGCTCAGGCACCAGCAGCCCCAGCCTGTCCCCTAAGGCCTCCAACCACTCACTCCACTCCAGCAGTTCTGTCTCCAAGGCTGGCACCAGTCCTTTCCTGGAGCAAGATGATGAGGGTAAAGCCTGATGCCATTTTTTCTTTTTTTCCAGTACTGAGGGATTTGAACCCAGGGGCTCTCACATGCTAGACAGGTGCTTTATAGCTGGGGCTGTACCCCCAGACCTTTTTTTTTTTTTTTTTTTTTTTTTGAGACAGGGTCTTTCTAAATTATGTAAGCTCCATCTGGTCTCTAACTCATGATCTTCTTACCTCAGCCTCCCAAGTCACTGGGATCATAGGCATGAGTCATGGCACCCGGGTGCCAGTTGCCATTTTATCTTTCATTTGAACATCACCTATGAACCAGAGAGCACCATGTCCTTCCATGGAGCCTCCATGAGATTATAAGGTGCTGTTCCTAGGGGTTCACCATGTTCTCCCCTGACTTCTTCCCATTCTGTAGGTCTTCTTACCTACCCTGTGGCATCTTCCTTCAAAGGGCTTAATAGAATTCCTGAGGCCATCCAGTGGCCAGGTAAAAAAGTGTGTCTGTGACCCAGTTTCCTCTCAGGGAATTATCTTAGCCAGTTATCAGAGCCCATCCTCTGAGGGTGTTGACACAGAAACTATAGGGACACTGAGCCCTGAGTCCCACGTGGTCTCTTTATTGTATGTGTCTACCCGCTCCACTGAAAAGTTTTAGGTGCAGTTGTTTGAGGAGGATCTTTTTTTCTTTTTCCTAACCACTAAACGGGCTGGGATTTAGCTCACTTGATAGAGCTTGGCTCTGCAATCTCTGAGATTCCAGTTTCAATTCCCAGCACCACAAAAATGGGAGAAAGACATGGCAATCCCGAAACAGTCAGCCATGGAAAACCCTAGGAGGGTTACTATGAGTTGGACACTGACTCAAGGGCACCTAACAACAACAAACCATTAAACAGTTTCAATTATATGTAAGTAAATATAAATATATGAGACTCTGGAGAATCCCCGTCTTCAGGAAGATTTGAAGACATGCATTCTCATGATAATATAAGGCAGAAACAATGCAGCAGCAGGGGGCAGAATGCAGGAGAGAAGACAGGAGCCCTGGGTGTAAATGGGCAGTGGGTCCACCCAGCTTTTGCCTACCAAGAACCCCAGCAGTATAGAGCTTCTTAAATCCCCAACACTTAGTCAGAGGCCAAAAAGCCAGGAGCAGATGGGAGTCTGGGAAGTTTTAGCCTCTTAGCCTCAAAGTTTTTTAGGTGATGTCTGGTTAAAATGACCTCTTTCCCCTGTTTTGTCCCAGATGAGGAAACCAGCATGGTGATTGTTGGGAAGATTTCATTCTGTCCTAAGGACGTCCTGGGCCATGGAGCTGAGGGCACAATTGTGTACCGGTGAGTGGAGTAGCCAGTCCCCTATCCTTGCCACCAGGTATGTGAATGCATATTGGGTTGGAGGCCAAGAGTCAGGCTCCAGAGGCACAGCAGGGTCAAAGTGGTAACCAAGGCCGGTGCGTCCTGCCTCCTGGGAACTCACACGGCAAGAGAGAAGGCATGACCATGGGGCTGCTGGTGGGTCAGGGCGTGAGGCTGTGAGGCTGAGGTGGCTGCTGCATCCCAAGAGGAGCACCGAGGATCCACAGGGCTCATGTTATTTTTACAGCTCCACTTGTGCTAACCAAACACAACCGCCCCTGCTTGTCCCACAGGGGCATGTTTGACAACCGTGACGTAGCTGTGAAGAGGATCCTCCCTGAGTGTTTTAGCTTTGCTGATCGTGAGGTCCAGCTGCTGCGAGAATCAGATGAGCACCCGAATGTGATACGTTACTTCTGCACAGAAAGGGACCGGCAGTTCCAGTACATTGCTATTGAGCTGTGTGCAGCCACCCTGCAAGAGGTGGGTCTGGCTGGCCTTTGTGTGTCTGGGGTTACTGGTAGCTTTCCCACGGCCACAGAAGCCTCTCTTCTCCCACCAACTGGGATGTAGCTTTAGGAATTGTGACTTTATTATTTTCTAAGTTTTATTTTGTCTGCAGTGTTACCACTGTGGCGTCTAGATCTCAGAAGCTAAGCAGGGTCAGGCCTGGTTAGTACTTGAATGGGAGGCCGCCTGGGAACACCAGGTGCTATAGGCTTAGAAGAAGGACCCAGCAATCCACTCCCAAAAAACAACCAACCATTGAAAACCCTATGAATAGCAGAGAAGCACCAACAATAACTGTTTCATCTGTTGTACATAAGGTTGTGATAAGTCGGACACAGACTCAACGGCACCTAACAACAATAATTTTGTTTTATTAACTTTATTGAAGTTACAGTATAATGAAATGTAGTCATTTTAAATGTACACTTTGCATGTTGACAAATGTATATATGCATTTAAAACACCAACACCAAACAGAGCATTTTAATCGCCCTGGTGTTAATGGAGTAGGCCAGCCAGCATGCCTACATAGTGTTGGGTTGCAGTTGGCATATCTCTGTCCTTTTGCCTCCAGGGAACCTGGTCAGTTGCTGTTCCCATCTCTGGTCATGGGCTTGGATGTTGCTGGTTGATAACTCCAGGCTGTGAGAGCATCCCACAAACTCATTTCACTCTATTTCCAGACTCACCCTGAAATATTTCAATGTCATTTAGATTCTTCTGGAGGTTGATCTATATGAGGCAATGAGCTTGAGTTTCTTACCTTTCTATTTTTCTCATTATAAATTAGTAAATTGGAGGTTTGTTTATTTAAGTCAGCCTATGACTTTAGGAAGTCTGTTGCAAAATATGGATTTGGATAGTGAATGTTGTCAATAGAATGGGATCAAAGGAAATGAGCTCAGAGACCAAGAAGTCCTGAGGGCCGTGTGCCATGACCTTGCCATTGTGTTTCTTACAGTACGTGGAACAGAAGGATTTTGCCCATCTTGGCCTGAAGCCCATCACCTTGCTGCAGCAGACTACCTCTGGTCTGGCGCACCTTCACTCTCTCAACATTGGTGAGAGGCTCCCCTTTGCGAGGCCCCTGGGTGGGGGTGGCCAACTGGTGCAGGTGGGCCTTGCCGTTTTAATCTCTGCTACATCACTGATGTTCATGGGTGCACAGTTATCTCTTGACAGGTTATATGAAAATTTGAAGAGAAATCTTAGGTAGTTGAAACCCAGAACCTTTAGAGGTGGTAGAAGGTATATTGGGGGGCTGATAAGGACCCAGGGCCCCTTTGTAGGAAGCCAGGGTTGCTCATGATAAGCATTTGATGAATCTGGAATCTTCTCTTAGTTCACAGAGACCTGAAGCCCCACAACATTCTCCTCTCCATGCCCAATGCACATGGCAAGATCAAGGCCATGATCTCTGACTTTGGCCTTTGTAAGAAGCTAGCAGTGGGCAGGCACAGCTTTAGCCGTCGTTCTGGGGTACCTGGCACTGAAGGCTGGATCGCGCCGGAGATGTTGAGCGAAGACTGTAAGGAGAACCCTGTGAGTAGTGGACACAGCCCTCTAAAAACACAAAACCAGTCCATTGTATCTCTTTTGGGTCAGAACCTTCAAATTCAAGATTTAGAAGCTAGGGCACATGTTGCTAGAGAATGACTTTCCTTTAAGAAAGAATTTCTTATTTTTCCCTTTTTTTTTTTTTTTTTTGCAGTACTCAGGGGTTGAACCCAGAACCTTGCACATACTTTGCAAGTTCTCTGCCTATTTTTTATTTTTATTTTTTATTTTTGAGTCAGGGTCTTGGTAAGTTACTCAGACTGCCTCTCACCTTGAACTCGTGACCTTCCTGCCTTGGTCTTTCAAGACACTTGCATCACAGGTGTGCACCACCACTCCTGGCTTAACAAAGAGTTTCTATGTGAACTTTCCATATTATCTCATGTTCTGATACATAGGAGGGGCAAATGTGACCAATTATCTGTTTTTTCCCACCATTTTTCCAATTTGTGGCTGAGGTTTAGCTCTGCTGGTGGAGTGCTGCTCTGTGCTCTCTGAGGCCGTGGGTTCAATCCCCAGCACTGCAAAAATGGGAGAAAGATGTGGCAATCCACTCCTGAAACAATCCCAAAAAACAATCAGCCACTGAAAACCCTATGAATAGCAGAGAAGCACTGACATAGCCCCTGGCATGACAGTGTTGGGGAGTGTTTTGTTCTTTTGTACATAGGGTCACTATGAGTCAGACCCAACTCGACAGCACCTAACAACATATTCTTCCAATTACTTTCTTCTTTCACTCACTTTCTCATTTTTGGGGGGTGGGGGATCTAGGAAAGCAGGACTTGTGTTAAGATGAGAAAGCATCCAATATTCATTATTTTTTATATTTGTTTTTGTTTTCCAAGTTTTTAAATTTTTTTTATTTTAATTTTTATTTATTTATTTATTTTTGCAGTACTTGGGGTTGAATGCAGGGCCTCACACTTGCATGATCTGCAAGTGCTGGACCACTGAGCTACACCCTCAGCCCATTTTTTTACTTTTTTTTTTTTTGAGACAGGGTCTTGCTAAGTTATGCAGACTGCCTCTGGTCTTGAACTTGTGATTCTCCTGCCTCCACCTCCCAAGCCTCGGGGATTATAGGTGTGTGCCATTGTGCCCAGCCAAGTTTTTATTTTGAGAATTTTTAGGCATACAGAAAATTGAAAGAATGTTATCATGACCTGTGTACCTCCATCTAGATTCAATGTTTGTTATTACTTTTGCAACATTTGCTTTCCCTTTCTCTACTACTGAACCATTTGAATATAAATAGCAAGCATCTGGCCCTTCAGCCCTGAATACTTTAACACGTCTCCTAAGAACCAGAATCTTCTACCTCCTTACCACCATCCCATTCTCACATCTAAACAGTTAATACTATTTCCATCCCATCACCTAATATTCAATCCATATTCCCCTTTCCCCAGCGAGTCCCCCAAAGTCTTATACAATTGGATTTTGTATACCTGTTGTTGTTGTTGTTAGGTGCCGTCGAGTCCGACTCATAGCGACCCTATGTACAGCAGATCGAAACACTTGCCCGATTCTGTGCCAGGCAAACAATCTTATTTATGTTTAAGCCCATTGTTGCAGACACTGTGTCAATCCATCTGGTGGAGGGTTTTCCTCTTTTGCGTTGACCTGTCACTCTTCCAAACATGATGTCCTTCTCCAGGGATTGTTCTCTCCTGACTACATGTCTGAAATGTGTAAGACTCAGTTTGGCCATTTTTGCTTCCAAGGAGCACTCTGGTTGTACTTCTTCTAGGACAGATTTGTTGGTTCTTTTGGCAGTCCATGGTATATTCAACAGACGTCTCCAGCACCACAATTCAAAAGCATCAATTCTTTTTCTTTTTTTTTTTTTATTAGAAATTTTTAATGTACATCATAATGTGATTCATTTTGACATGCTTTTCATTGTGACAATTTTCATATATGCAATTTGATAAGCATTATTCATATAGGTTACCCCTTACCCTCCTCTATGTTTCCCCCCTTCCCCCCTTCCCATCTAAGTTTCCCATCCAAGTCTTCTCTATCTTTTACTATATAGTATTTTCCTATATGTCCTTGGGTTCCATTTCTGTTTAAGGTAGAAACTTTTCCTGTAGTGGTCTTTGTTTCTATCTTGTTAGAACAATTACATGCAATTTCTAGTCCATTTATTCTTATCTTCTTACCTCATTCTTATCTTCCCTCCCCCCCTTTTAATGTGATCTGGCCTTTGAGTAGGATTTTTCCTTCTTGTAATTTTGAGTCAGCTCTCTCATATGAGTGAGAACATGTGTTGTTTCTCTTTCTGAGCTTGTGTTCGTTCACTTAAAATAATTTTCTCTAATTCCATCCATTTTGCTGCGAATGACCCTATTTCATTTTT
>VMDO01010404.1:0-71720 GCA_007922755.1 Pedetes capensis
GCCCTCTTAGGAGTACCTGTAGGGAACCCAACCCTGCTAGATATTACCTGGACCCCAGGCTTTCCTTTGAATTATGAATTGAAGCCTCCATGATCCTGAAACTCTTGCACTCTACATGCCTACAAAATTAGTATCACTTGGACAATAACAAAGTCTGTTATCAGCCTGAAGGATGGCCAGGCCCCCTTGGACCACTACTGCAGCTTCTGAGTGACTGGAGAGCTAAATACAGGCAAACACTTCTCTAGTTAGCACTTTTCAAGCAGGGTTCCCTGGATCTCCCTTTTCAAAGTTTTTCAAATGTGATACTCTTGATCCTGTGATGAATGGAATCTGGCCAAAGCTTGAGATGCCCTGAAGGCATATTTCTTATTGTCCTGATGCAAAGTACGTGGCTTCTTTTTACTGAGATCAATCCAGGTTTAGTTCAGTTGGTAGAGTGCTGCTCTGCACTCTCTGAGGACGCAGATTCAATCCCCAGCATCGTATAAATGGAAAAAGGACATAACAATCCACTCCCAAAGCAATCTCAAAACAGCCAGCCATCAAAAACCCTATGAGGGTCACTGTGAGTCAGACGCAACTCGACAGCACCTAACAACAACACAACATTCTCTTCAGAAACTATGTCTTCCTTAGCCCCAACTTCAAATAGGGTTTTCTGACCAAATTGCAAGTTTTCAGACCTTTCTGCTCTCCTTTTGCCTCATATTCTCACTGTAAGTCTGGCTAAAAGTAGCCAGAAAAATCCATGCCACTGCCTGAAATCTGAGCTGCCTTAAAATTTCTTCCACAAAATTAGTTAATATGTCATCTCTAAACTCAGTCTCCTTCCAGGCATGGTGGTGCACATCTGTAATTCCTGAGGCAGGAGGATTGATTTGAGCTTGAAGCCAGCCTAGTCTACATATTGAGTTCCAGACCAGCCTGGAGGAAAGGAAAAAGAAAAAAAGAAAGAAAAAAAAAAAAAACTCAGCTTCTCACAAAGTCTCAGGGCACAGACCAAATGTTGACAAATTATTTGCCACAATGTAAAATGTATGGCTTCTAGTCTAATTCCCAATGGAATCCTTGTTCCCATATGAAACCTCAAAAGCACAATGCATAGTCTATACCATCCTCATTCATACTGGCATTCTGGTCTTGTGAGCCCACATCAGAATCATCCATTAAGCTCTGGTTACAGCATTCTAGGGTTTCTCTAGCGTGCATCTCCAAACTTTTCCAAATTCCTCCCACAAACCAGTTCCAAAGGTTTCTGAACACATCATCAGGTAGTCACTGCAACAACATCACTTTCAGTACTAATTTTCTACATTAGTCAATTTTTCATCACTGTGACAAAATACCTGACAGGAACAATTTAAGGAAGGAAAGACCTGTTTTGACTCATGGTTTCAGATGTTTCCATCCATCATAACAGAGAAGGGATGGTGGAGCCGAGTAGCTCACCTTATGGAGGCCAGGAAGCAAAGAGAAAGAATGCATTTGTGGGGGTTCTCCTTTTTTCCCCTTTTAGTCCATACAGGCCCCAGCCTCTGGGATGGTGCCACACATATTCAGGCAGGGCTTTCCTCCCTTAGTTAATCCTCCCTGGAAACACCCTCACAGACATACCTGGAGGTGTGCTTTAGTAATCTCCTAGGTGTTTCTCAATCCAATGAATTTGACAATGAATTAACTACCACAATAACTGTTTTATGCTTAGAGTGTATTTCACTTCCTTCCCAAGCTCCTGCTCCACTTGGCAAAAGTCTGGGCCAATTGGCTTTTCTGAGACTCCTTCCTAGCACGCCCATGCAAATTTCATTTTTATTCCAATGACCACACTTGCTCTATCCTCATCCTATTTTATTTATCATGATTAGTATTCTTCTGATTGTCTAACAATGAAAAGGATTAGTGACACCAACATTCTTACCAATCAGAGATATACTTAGGCTTTGAGCACATTTCTTTTCTTTTCTTTTCTTTTCTTTCCTTTTTTAGACAGGATCATCTCACAACATAGCCCAGGCAGGCCTCGAACTCATGATCCTCCTGTCTCAGCCTCCCTAGTGGTGGGATTATAAGCATATGCCACAATGTCCAGCTTTGGAATATTCTTTTATAGTATTTTTCCTGTATGTACATATTGTGTATCTTTTAGAAAATATAATTAACTCCACCTTAACTCCACTTTTGTATTCTGTCTTCTTCCCTTAATATTTTCCCAAGTAAGCTTTTAAAATGTTATCAGCTACCTAATATTCCATCATAAAGCTGCACTTTAATTTGACTGCTTTCCTATGATTAGATGTTTAGTTCTCTTTCCAATTTATCAGTATTATAAATCTGTTAAAATTTCTGATTGTTTCTTTAGGATTAATCTCTGGAAGAGAAACAACTGGATCAAAGGGATTAAGTATTTTAAAGATCTTGGGGCATATCACACATAAAAGTAGTACCAATTTACACTCTCACCAATAACTTACTGTGGATTTCATGACATTAGGATCACTGTTTAGTCCTTTCTCAATATTTCTGTATCCTCCTAAAGATATCTATATTCAAATATCTATCACATGAATAACAGCAGTAGTAACATTAGTTATCCTTTTTTTTTTTTTTTTGGAAATTTTAAATGTACACCTTAATGTGATTCATTCTGACATGCTTTTCATTGTGACATTTCCATATATGCATTTTGATGAACATTATTCATATAGGTTACCCCTTACTCTCCCCTATGCTTCCCCCCCTCCCCATCTAAGTCTTCTCTATCTTTCACTTGGTAATGTTTTTCTATATGTCCTTGGGTTCCAGTTCTGTTTAAGATAGAAACTTTTCCTGTAGTGGTCTTTTTTTTAAAGGACTTACCATCTGCAACCTCAAAGTAAGTGCTCAACTAGCATCATTACACTCAATTCTCATGGCAGTTTTTACACATCATGAGGAGCTGATTCTTTCCCAATGACACACTGGTAATGAGTGATAGAGCCTAAATTCAGACCCACAAGTCTGTTTGATTCTTAACCCCATGTTTTTACCCGGGCAGGGTAAAATATTTTTGTCTGCATCCTGATAGTCTCAATTAATATTTGGATATTTATGTTTGTACAGTTGTACCTATCGGGCATATTGCTAAAATACACAGAAAGATAAACTGAGATTAAAATAAATGAAGATTCAAATCTTTTTTTATTAAACCTTTCATAAGTCATGATATGCACCCTTTGTAATCATAGGCCTACTTTGGAGGGCCTCAATCTGACCTTCTACACTAGTTTTTAAGTCTACATCACCAAAGTATAAACTCCACGAGGGCATTATTGTTCCTGTTTATAGCTACCAGGTATTAAATTGTTGTTGCTAGGTGCCATTGTGTCAGGTCCAACCCATAGCAACCCTATACACAACAGATAAAACACTACCCCACACTGTGCCATGCCCAGCACAATGTCAGTGCTTCTCTGTTCATAGAGTTTTTGATGGCTGATTGTTTCAGGAGTGGGCTGCTGGGTCCTTCTCCCAAGCCCATAGCACCTGATATTCCCAGGTGGTTTCCTATCCAAGGACTAGCCAGGCTCAACCCCATTTAGCTTCTGAGATCAGACAAAATCAGACACCAGAGTGGTACAGCTGCAGACAGGTATTAAATAGTGATGCCAACCATGCATTAAGTATTATTAACTACAACATTATTTAATCCTGGGAGCAACCACATGAAACTGATGCTACTATCCACATTGTATAAGAAACAAACAGCTTCAAAGGGGACAAGGTACGCCCTCCTCTCTTCTCCTCTCCTCCCTCAACTCAACCTTCCCTCAGCCTTGCTCACTCTGCCTCACCCACTGTAGCCTTCCAGTCCTTAAATTAGCTTTCTCTGACCCTCAGTGTATATTAAGTCCTTGTGTTTTTCTCTCTCGTGGCTCCCAATACTTACCCTCCATGTCATCGCCCATTGTAGCTACTATTTATTTGCATGATTGTTTACCTAATATCCATTTCCCCTCTTAGATTCTGAAGTCTACAGTGGCAGGGAAAGGTCTGTTTTGTTCACCACTGCATCCCAGTGACTGGGCATCAGGAGATACTTGTGGAATGAATGAATAAAATGTTACAGCCAGAATTCAAAACCAAGAGTGTCTGACCACAGAGCACATGTTCTGAATCACTACATTGTTGTTAATGCTGTCAAGTTGGGTCCAACTCACAGTGACCTGGTCAAAAGTTGAAATGATCATTTTCCATAAATTGAGTTATTTCCCAATCCTCTGTATTGTTTTCTGCTAGTCTAGTTCTTGGAATAATAGCCTGGATTCTGTAAGTAATGTTGAGGTCAAAGAATTAATTTAAGTTTAATTCATAAATCTCTGTCCAACCACTGTTTGGAAGATGCAGTCTGCTATATGCAAGTTCATAGTTGTACAAGTTGGGTCTAGCCAACTTAGGAGCCTATGATTTAGTTGAATGTAAAGTTTTATGGAGTTTAAAAGAAGCTGTCACATTAATGAGATAATTTCTTAAGCTGAACTCAAAGTCACAGGCAAATTAACTTCAGGCTCTATTTTAAGTAACTAGCAGTGTTTAAGCATTTAGATTGGATATATCTCCATGGGAGGTATTAAGTATAGCTATCAAGACTAATAATGAATGCAAGTTTAGGAACGTTGTCACATATGGAATGGCTTCTGTGAGAGGAAGGGTGGAAACAAGGGTCCCTATTGACAACTAATTAGATGGACATTGTGTGTGTGTGTGTGTGTGTGTGTGTGTGTGTGTGTGTGTGTGTGTGTCTTCACACATTTTAAAGATTCTAGAACTCTTCCCAAAAGGGATTTTTCCACTCCATCTAGTATAGAACACTTGATAAGTTATTTTAAAGGGAAAACTTTTCCATGATGTACGATTTCAGCTCCTTTGTTACTCGTGAGCTTCAAACTTCAATAAGCCATTTATTCAAATTAGCTCCTTAGTAGTATTTCCTTTAGAATATACTAGAAATACAGTTTATCCTGTCTTCCAAATGAACAGTTCCCTGGGGCCACAGAATTGCCACAGGGAGACCAAAGATTTGTTGGACACATTTCACACTCATCAGTTTCATAACAACCCATAAAAGAGAGGACAATTTTAAGACAAAATTTTCCACTGCTGATCACTTAGTATGAACGCTTCTATTGCTTGTCCATGCTTTCTATGCAGTGTTTCCACACACAGTCTCTTTTCCCTCCAGGGCCACAGGATCACTTTTGTATGCCCTGGATACTTTTGGTTTCATAGGCCCCTTCCTCCATAAAAGGTATTAAAAATTATAACTACATTGGTATCAAGATAAATATGCAAAAATATTATGTGTTCATTTTTCTATTAAGAAGTCTTTTTTTTTTTCCTGTGGTTGGGGGTTGAACCCAGGGCCTCACACTTGGCATGCTCTGCAAGTGCTGGACCACTGAGCTGCACCCTCAGCCCATTTTTTGACTTTTTGAGACAGGGTCTCACTAATTTATGCAGACTGCCTCTGGTCTCGAACTTGCAATCCTCCTGCCTCTGCCTCCCAAACTGCTGGGATTACAGGCTTCCACCACCATGCCCGGCTCTTTTTTTGTCTTTTGAGTTTAAAAAAGTTAAAAGGTTCTCATTGAGATTCAAAAGTATGGTGGACCCTGTAATGGGTAGGTCTGCCCTGTCTCTCTAGGAAGTCAGCAGGGATTGTGACATGCTCTTGCTGGTATTCTGCTATTGGTCATTAGCCTTTTTTTTTTTTGCCAGTGGGCAGTTTATTTTCTCACAAGCTTTGAATTCAGAAATAAGAGCCACAAACAAGTCAGTTGTTAAGTAAAAATGGGGGTGGTTACAAAGGAAAACTGTACAAAACTTTAAAAATCTGACTGCCCCGCCGACCTCCCCAGAGGGACCTGGACTTGGGCACCGGGAGCAGCTGTCACCCCACTGTCCCCATCCCTGAAGAGGTGTGGGCGGAGACCCCTTTCTGAGCGTGAGCCCGGCTCGGTTGGAAGGACACACACAGCGTGGACAGATGGCATGGTGAGCTCTGAGTGCCACGGAGACCAGGGGTTTGGACACGGGACACGGATGATGCTTTTCTGTGACCACGGGGGAGGCCTCCCTGCCTTTCTGCATATGCATGGATCTCGGGGGGTGGGGGGTGGCCATCTCTCCGGGGTGGACTCGGGACGAGGGCAATGAGCACAGAGCTTTGTGTAAGAGTTCTGGAGCTGCCGCTGGGGGCCTGAGGTCTCAGCATCCTCTGCATCCATCCTTGGCTTGTGGGTCTAAGTATACTATCATCCATTGCGGTTGGCTCCCAACCCATTCATTCTAACAAACTTCTCAAGCATGGATGGATTCCAAATAACATTGCCTATATACGGGTCAGGGCTGTCCAGAGAAACAGAACCAAGCACCTACCTAGGCAGAGGGATTCAGTTGAAGAAATTGGCTCACGTGATCATGGACACTGAGCATTCAGAAATCAGCAGGCCAGGCCAGAGGCTGGAGACCCAGGGTTGCAGCTCAAGTCCAAAGGCAGCCAGAAGGCAGAATCCCCTCTGCCTCAGAGACTTCGGTCTCCTAAGGCCTTCAACTGATTTGAGGAGGCCCACCCACATTATGGAGAGTAAGTTACTTCACTTTTGATATAATTTAAATGGTAATCTTATCTAAAAATTAGATAAAGAACTTAGAGAGGGAATTCCTTCCTTCCTACTTTCAAGGTACATTAAGTTATCAGTGAAAGCAGCTCTAGCAGCAGAAACAGAGGATCCTGGGCTTGAATAAATATCTTCACATTATCCTTGCATTATTAGTACATGTTCAAAGAGATAAAACATTCTTACTACCCCATCTGCAGGTTGTTTAAATGACCATAGGTTTTGTGCCGTTCCTAGCACACTTCGTAGACAAGACGACTTAGAGCATACCGAAGTTGAATGCAAGTAGTTAAATGAGAGATGTCTTCAGAGAACATATAAACCTGGCTCACTAGAGTTGCTTTACAGATGTTAATATCAGAGACAAAAGAAAAACAAAGAGAAGACAAAAATTTTTAAATGTCTGCCAGTTTGAGCATTGACTATTTAGCTGAAGGCTATATTTGGACAATATCCTTAGTTGAACAGAATTTAATGAAAGCATATTGTAATGCTTGGATTGTTGTTGTTGTTGGGTGCCATTGACTTGGGTCCAACTCATAGCCACCCTCATAGGGTTTCCAATGGCTGGTTATCTTTAGGATTTCCTCAGAAGTGGACTGCCACACCCTTCTTCCTTTTTTGCAGTGCTGGGGATTGAACCTGGGTCCTCAGAGTGCGGAGCAGCACTCTGCTGAGTGAGCTAGACCCCAGTCCCCTATACTGGCATTGTTGTTTGTTGTTAGGTGCTTTTGAGTCAGGTCCAACTCATATCGACCCTCATAGGGTTTTCAATGGCTGATTGTTTCAGGATTGCTTCGGGAGTGAGTTGTCCTTCTCCCGTATACATGGATTAGCACTAAATAAAAGGGAGCAAAATCAGCTAGCAGCTATGGGTATAAGAGACTGTATGTGTGTAGGTTCATTTTTAAGAAATAGAATTTTGTTTTGTTTTATTTGATTTTTGAGACAGAGTCTCAGCATGAAGCCCAGGCTGGCCTTGAACTCTCAAACCTCCTGCCTCCACCTTCCCAATGCTGGAATTATAGACATGCGCCACCACAACCAGCTGGGATTTTAATATATCTGCTGCTGAAGCAAGCCCTCTTAGCTAGAATATTTAATTTAATGAGAACAGTGTTTGAGTCCTTATTAAAATAAGAATAACCATTAATTATCTCTGTTAATCATATCTAAAAATTTTGTTTCATAGCAATACCTAAAGTTAACCATCATATCCTGTATTTTTAAAAAAAAGTATGTGTTGAATTTTGTAAATGTGAATAAACACAAATATTTTAATTTTGTTTTTAAGTAAATGTCAGCTTGCCCATTTGCCTTCATGAAGAAGAATATAGGTATTCCTCTTTACCCAAGCAGCATGATTTTAAAACCATGAACCAGAAATGCTTTTAAATACTTGGTTAATTAGTATCAGAAGGAAACACTTTGCAGCCACTGTCATCAAAACCATGGTCATCATCTTTTTGGCAGCTATTCCCTGAAATTCTAATTGTCATGTCTAAATGAATCCACCCAAGAAGTCAACTCATTCCATTACTAGGAGATACATCTTGTGGGTAGGTCTTGGTGGGGTTCCCCTGAGGATACAGCTCAAGTCTACATTACAGGATCAGCAGAAGCTTTCTAGAGCTGTAGAGTTCTTCACTTTTAAGAACTACACTCTATGAAAATAAGAATTTTTAAAGCATAACTTTGTATGTTAGAGGGAAAAAAAACCCTTTGGTAGGCAGAGGCAGGAGGATCTCAAGTTCCAGACTAGAGGCCGTCTGCGTAATTTAGCGAGACCCTGTCTGAAAAAGCAAAAAAAAAAAAAAAAATTGGGCTGAAGGTGCAGCTCAGTGGTCCAGCACTTGCAAAGCATGCAAGCAGGAGGCCCTGGGTTCAACCCCCAGTAGCAGGGGGAAAAAAAAGAAACGAAAAGAAAAGCCTTGAGGATTCAAGCACAAAATCCTTCCTTTAAATCACAGGATGGAGAATAAGCCATGACACTGAGCTATTTTTCCACCTGAAAGGGAACGTGTGGCGCCAATCCAAGGGAAAAGGCAAAAGGGAGGAGCCGAGACCAGCCAGCCCCTGAGGTGGCTGTGGGGGTGCGCGCCCCAGCTCGCTCCCTCCCCTCCAGGATTCTGGTGGAAATGAGAGCCTCTCAGAGAAGCTGAGCAGGCAGCGTCGCTCCCAGGAGAGAAGGAATGACCATGGCTGGGGAAATGCACTTCCGGCGGAGGCAGCTCCACCATCCCACGCTCTGCCTCCAGCTCCCACTCCCCAGGCCAGGAAAGAGTGTCCTGGCTTCCCATTTTCCCAAGACAAGCAAGAAGGGTGAGTTAGGTGAGACTGACAGGGCCTTTGGATGGGAAAAAGGAGCAGGCAGCATGCTGGACCCGAAAGAGCCAAGGACCTCAGCAGACACTGATGCCCAAGTTCAAGAGCAAAGAATGGGGGCCAAGAAGACGAGGATGGAGCTCGCTGAGTGCTGGTCCCCAAAGCTCCAGCACCAAGCCACCCGACTCATAATCACACCCATCTCCACTTGCAGAAACGTAGCTCACCTAAGGGAGGAAATGAGAGGGAAAAAGGCAATGGGATAGGAAAACTCAGCTAGGGAAGAGGGCATTTTTCTACTCTACATGGTGTCTCCTGAACCAAAGTGAGCTGTTACTAAAAGCTTCCCTTCCCACCTCAGTTACACAGCCTTTAAACTATACTCACTGCGCCTGTCCTAGCTGTATTTCAGGCACTTGTCCAAGAGTTGTCTATCCCCTGCTCCACATCTAAAGAAAACTCTTAGGTAAATAAGAAAGTGTCAGGCACAGACAAGCAGTCATGGCTTCTGGTTCTATAAGTTAGAGGACCAGAGTTTATTTCTTTAGAGAAGTGACTCCTCTATTGTTGTTGTTGGTAGGTGCTGTCAAGTCAATTGTGACTCAGCAACCCTCATAGGGTTTTCCGTGGCTGATTGTTCCGGAGTAGACTGCCACATCCTTCTCCCATTTTTGCAGTGCTGGGGATAGAACCCAGGTCCTCAGAGAGTGCAGAGCAGCACTCCAGCAATGGAGATAAACTCCAACCCATGACTTCTCTAAGACACAGTTTAATATTTTCCATCCTTTACATGAAGAATGATTCTGAGATTAAGGATAATAATATTGCTTTGTATTTGTTTGAAGGCCCTTGCCCTAAATGAGGAGGGATGGGTGTGGGTTCTGAGTGAATGAGTATGCTAACTTTAGCAAAGGCTGCCTATTTATTAGCTTGGACTGCTATAACAAAATACCACAGCTTGGGTGGCTTAACTAGCAAACATTTTTTGCTCACAGTTCTGGATGCTGGAAAGTCCAGATCAAAGTTGCTCTTGGTGAGGGGTCTCTTCCTGGCTTGCATATGGCCACCATACCACTGTGTCCTCACATGGCAAAGACAGAGCCCTGGTATCTCTTTATCTTCTTATGAGGTCACTAATCTGATGCTAGGGGCCCCACCTTCATGACTTCATCTGAATCCAATTACTTCCCCAAGGCCCCCATTTCCAAATACCATCACATTGAGGATTAGAATTTCAATATGTGAGTTTAGGGTGGATGCAAACATTTAACCCACAACAGGGTGCAAGTTGAACTGTGTGGGGTAGGAAGGGGTAAACCCACATAATATTGGGAGTTGGGATTGAGGCAACTGGTCTATGTTCTGTTCCTCAACCACTCACCCTGATTTCTTCCTTCTTCCTGAACCATATCTGTATCTGCCAGTCCCAAGCATGGAACCTTCCTGAGGTCCTCGGGGAAGAATAGCTCGACCTCCACTGCTGCCTTGACCTGCACCTACAGGAGGCTGCCTCCCATTTATTCCGCATCGTGATACCACTGTCTTTGTGTGTTCCAGAATGGTATCTAGTCTTATTCTCAGCACTATTGTAGATTGCTTCTATCTTCCCTTTTATCCCTCTCTTTTTGGAGGGGAGGTGAGAGGTTGAGACAGGGTCATGCTATAGAGCTCAGGCTGACCTGAAACTCCCTGTGTAGCCCAGGCTGTCACAGAACTCATTATCCTCCTGCTTCTGTCTCCCAAATGCTGGGATTATAGGTACGTGCCACCATGCGGTTTTTCCTCTCTTACTGGGATTTAGAGAAGCAAAGATTGTGAGCAGGTACTCAGCCTACTTTCTTGAGCCAACAGCTCAGCGCAGGGATGAATACTCCAGTGTTCACAAAGAGGCCACTGAGGCCTAGAGGGCTTACCTAAATTTCCCAAGGTCTTACATTTAGTAGATAGTGGAGTTGGACTTGTCCCTATCTTCTAATGTGTAGCCTAAGGACTTCAATTAAAATGTCATAAAAAGTTGGGCGCCAGCATGCCTATAATCCCAACGGTTTGGGAGGTGGAGGCAGGAGGATTGCAAGTTCGAGACCAGAGGCAGTCTGTGTAACTTAGAGAGACTCTGTCTCAAAAAGTAAAAAAATGGGCTGAGGGTGCAGCTCAGTGGCCAGCACTTGCAGAGCATGCAAGTGCGAGGCCCTGGGTCCAACTCCCCGTACTGAAGAAAAAAAAGTCATAAAAGATGCATTCAGGAATTCCTGCCGTGATTTACACGCAGGAAAAAAAATTGTCACTATATCTATCTATCTATCTATCTATATATCTATCTATCGGCTGGGATTTAGCTCAGTGGGTAGAGCGCTGCGCTACAGTCTCTGAGACCCCGAGTTCAATTCCCAGCACCGCAAAAATGGGAGAAGGGCCTGGCAATCCACTCCCAAGACAATCCCAAAGCACTCAGCTTGAAAACCCCATGAGGGTCGCTATGAGTCGGATACCGACTCGACAGCATGCATATATATATATATATATATATATATATATATATATATATATATAACTTTTATCTTGAAAATCCTTTATTCTTTCTTTTTTTCTTCATAAGTTATCAGAGAGCTCAAGATTCAATTTGGTGTAACAATTTTATGCCATTTTCCTGGCATATTTAACTTTCCACTGAATGATTCTAATCCTTCCCCCTCCTCTCTCTCTTGCCTCCCCTCCCTCCTTCCTTCCCTCTACTTTATATATGTTTCTATTTTAAATCTCTCAAATTATCTTGGAAGTTATGATAAGTGTATTAATTTTTAGAAAATTTAAAATGACAATGAGCTTTAAAGCATAAAGGAAGCAGACCTAGCGAGATTAAGTCATATGCTCCAGATAACAAAGTCAGCTCATTTTAGAATCAAGAATACTCAGCTCTCTTATTTCCAGGTTAATATCCTTTTCAGGTCCCTAGTACTCAGATAATTGATAATAATTGATTTTCTCATTAGGTGCTTTCATTTACTTTTTAAATTTTCTTCCCAGTAATCTTATTCAATTAGTAATTTTTTCGTGTGCAACTTCATGGGTCTTATGACATTTCCATACACGCATGTCATTGCTCAAGTGCACCTCCCTGATTACCCTCTCATGGCCTGCTCCCCCACCCCCTCCCTCTCCTCCAATGGTCCCCCTTCTGCTTGAATGTCTTGTGTGTGTATATATATATACACACACACACACATACATATATCCCAATTTTGCCTTAAGGGCAAAATATGTGCTATTTCCTTTCCTTTCTATAGGGAATTATCTGGACACTCCCGAGGTAGACCGGGAGGGTGCCGGGGCCGAGGCCCACTCTGTCCCAGCCAAGGTCTGGCCCCTCCCCAGATCCTGCCCTGTTCTTACCACCTCTGGTTATCCTTAACCCAGGAATCTAGACTGAGACCTATTTGACTCCCCAAGAGCCAAGTTTTTGACTCCCTAAGTCCCAGTTTACCTTTCACCTACCTCATTCCTACCCCCTCCATCGAGTGATCCAAGATGGTCCTCAAACAACCCAGCTCTGGTGTGGCCTTTTTCAGCCTGATTGGCCGCCCACAGCTATCCAATTAGTTACTAAGGAAAGCTCAGTGATTGGTCCAGCCTGCACCTAACCCCCCAATCATAAGTGCACTTTTCCAAACCCCCACATGGAGAGCTGCTCCTCCTGGCATGAGCTGCTCTCTGATTGGCTGCACCCTGGTCCACACCCCCACCTAGAGTGTATGGAAGTAGACCACCGATTACCTCAGGTGGCTATTCGTTTCTTTCTTCCCCATCACTTTGACTCTGGTTGTTACACCCTACACCTGATTTTGCTGCTTCTGTCATCCAGACCTTCAATACAGCCGTGGAGAGGGAAGACTCCAAGAGTCAAGAAAGAAGACCTCCAGCAAGCCAAGAAGAGCTCTCAACCCGTGACCCTGGGGAGGCTATGAAGGAAGAAGATGACCAGCAAGAGGCAACATCCTCGGACCATCGGCGCAGCCAGCAAGGACATCAGATCTGTTTGGCACTTTGATATAGAGCTGTTATCCCACTGTAGCAGCAGCAACCCATGCTGCCATCTAGAGAGCTATTATATAGAGCTGTATGGTCTTTAGGCTCTCCTGCAAAGGAGTAGCTTGATAAAGGTCCCTTTTGTTGTTGAAGGCTCTGAGGTCCTTCTGGGTGCCACTGACCAGCTCTTGGCTACTCCTGAGGGTGTCCGAGCAAACTGGTGTTGAGGTGAAGCTCCGTGATCTTTTGCTGGGCCCAAGTGGACCCCAACCTATACCATTCTCCCTATACCATTTCTTCTTGCCCCCTCACCCATTAGTCCATTCTTTTGCAACATGGGTCCCTATATGTTTCAGTAGTATATATATATATATATATATGTCTAACATCCACATATGTGAGAAAACATGCAATATTCATCTTCCTGGGGTCCAGCTTAATTTACTTAAAATGATGATGTCTAGTTCCATCCATTTTCCACCAAATGCCATAATTTTGTCTTTCTTTATGGCTGAATAAAACTCCATGGTGTATGTTGTTGTTAGGTGCCATCGAGTCAATATCCGACTCATAGCGACCCTCATAGGGTTTTCAATGGCTGACTGTTTCGGGATTGCCTTGGAAGTGAATTGTCACGTCCTTCTCCCATTTTTGCAGTGCTGGGAATTGAACTCGGGAGCTCAGAGATTGCAGCACAGCGCTCTACCAACTGAGCTAAATCCCAGCCCCCCATGGTGTATATACTCCACAATTTCCTTATCTGTTCATTTGTTGGTGGACACCTAGGTTGATCCCTTATCTTGGATGAGCAGGTACCTCTGTGATATGTTGACTTAGATTCCTTAAGTATATTCCCAGGAGTGGTAGAGCTGAATCATATGGTAGTTCTATTTTTAGTTTTTTGAGGAAGCTCCATACTGATTTCCAAAGTGGCTGCATCATTAGGTGCTCTTAACAGGAAGAATTTACTTCCTATGTCTTGGTTCAGTTGCCCTGTCTGCTCACCCAAGCCAACACATAGTAAAATGCGGTGCATGCGTGTAATCCCAGCGACTCAGGAGGCAGAGGCAGGAGGATCGCAAGTTCAAGACCAGAGGCAGTCTGTGTAATTTAGCAAGCAAAACCCAGTCTCAAAAATTAAAAAAAAAAAAAAAAAAAGAAAGAAAGGGCTAGAGCTGCAACTCAGTGGTACAGCACTTGCAAAGCATCCAAGCGTGAGGCCCTGAGTTCAACCCTCAGTACCACAAATACACACACACACACACACACAAAATCCTTTTCTCAAGACCATTGGTGGGGGTGGGTAGGGGAGGAGAGTCATGAGAGGGTAAGGAAGAGGTTATGTGAGCAATGTACATTGAAATGCGTATATGGAAATGTCATAATGAAACCCATATCATAATGAAACCCATTGAGGTATACATTAAAATTTTCCAATAAAAAATATTCCTTCTCACAAGCTGGGTGTGGTGACACATGCCTATAATCTCAGCACTTGGGAGGCTGAAGCAGGAGGATCACAAGCTCAAAGCCAGTCTGGGCTACATTGCAAGACCCTGTCTCAAACAAATAAGAATTCCACCTCACTCTTTCCCTGGAAGGCCTTTTCCTTCTATTGCTGTTGCTGTTGGGTGCCATTGAGTCAGATCTGACTCATAGCAACCCTATGTACAACAGAAGGAAACACTCCCTGACACTGTGCTATGCACACAGTCTTTTTATGTTTGAGCCCAATATTGCAGCCACAATGTTTCTTCTCATTTTGAGTCATGCCACATCAGCAAAAAGAGATCCCAGGGGGTATACTCTAGGGGGTTTACTCTAGTCTGTCATTAAGGTCGACTCTACTTTGAGTAGGCAACCCTTCCCCCAGTTGTTGTTTGAATTCCCTCCAGCCCGGGGTGGGGTGGGTCTCATTTCCAGGCACTATATTTTGACATTGCTTCTCTGCTATTCATAGGGTTTTCAATGGCTAATTATTTCAGGGAGCTGGAGTTTATCTTAGTTGTTAGAGTGCCACTCTGCACTATCTGAAGCCCAGGGTTCAAACCCCAGCACCACAAAAGCAGGAGAAAGACCTGGCAACCCACTCCTGAAACAATCCCGGAACAATCAGTCATTGAAAACCGTATGATTAGCAGAGCAGCACTGACATAGTGCTGGGCAGGGCACAGTGTCTGGGAGTGTTTCATTCTGTTGTTCCTTTGGCGGCTATGAGTTGGACCCAACTTGACGGCATCTGACAACAACAACAGCAATTGTTTCGGGAATCCTTCTGTGGCCTTGCTTTATTCATGACCTCAAGAAGCACCTACTTGTTGTTGACCCCAAAATACATAACGATCCCCAGCCAAAACCTCTCTGTTAGGCTGAAGATCTGCACAGCTGAGTGTCTACAGGATACAACCTAGACACAGCCCAGAGACCTCCCACTCACTATGTACGAAGCTGGACTCAGTCTGTTCTCCCCAGCCCAGTCCTTCTCCAGGGTTCTGCATCTCAGTGACAGGACCAGCCCCCCCACCCAGTCCCTCAAGCCACAAACCTGGGCTCTGTCATTCTCGAAGTTCCTGGGCATCTGTCTGGTGGATTCTCACACCCTGGATCTGCTTGTTACACCTGAGTCTAGGTCCCCACAGTAGCCTCCAAACAGCCTCCCCAACATCAGGCCGATGCCCCACCCTCAGCCCCCAACTACCCTCCTGGTCCATTGCCTACACCACAGCCTGAGGGATCTTTGCTATAAATACAGAACTGCTCCATGTATCCCCTGGGCTGGACACTCCCCAGCCCCATGTCAGTGACCCTGCCCCTCCCCAACTTCATCCTGGGCCACTCTTGTCACCTCACTATCCGATTGTCTACACTCCAGCCACACTGGCCTTCTATGGTCCCTTGAACAACCTGTGTTCCTTCCCCACCACGGCCTCCATGCTCGCCCTGTGCTGGGGCGGACACCTCGGCAACCTTCCTGAGCCCAGCCCAGTCCTCTGCCCAGCTGGCTCCCACTCGCCTTCCGAAGCTCAGCCTGAGTCTCCCCATCCTCACCACCAACTGCGCATGCTCTGTCCTCCCTGCCTACCTTAGCCTCCCTTTGACATTTGACACAGAGTGTCCTCCTCCCCAACTCGCCCCTTAGCCCAGCTTGCTCCTAAGCAGCTCCCTCTATGCACCCAGCCCTCCCTTCTCCACTCCCCTGCACCTCAGCTTCCCTCAGCCCCTCTTCAGCTTGATAGTTGCTGGGACTTGTGTTCCACACTCTCTCTGCATCACTCGAGACCCCCTCCCTGGCCAGCGGCACGCCCTTGGTGCTTTCAGCCACTTCTAGGATCTGATGGTTCCCAAATCTGCACCACCACCTACCTACTGAACATCACTGCATGGCCAGCTAGCACTTCAAAGTTAGCACCACCCTCTACACACACAGGCCACACCACCCAGCACCACCACCATGGCCCTAGTGACCTCAGCCAGGCTTCCTTTCTCCTGCCGCCCCTGGTCTGCTGAGCATCCAGTGTCCTCGTTAGTTCTGCTTCACCGTGTCTTTCCCTCTACATCCCCACCTGAGTTAACCCATTTATCCCTGCTACACTTACCTTCTCTCTTTTGTAAACTTTTTTTTTTTTACCAGTTATTACTTATTTAACTAAACTATAACCTCAATAGTTTAAAAAAACAGCTCTTTCTACATTGTAACATCATTTGTTGCCTGGCACATAATTTTTTTTTAAGTTTTACTTCAAGTTGCAGAAATTTGCAAGAATAATTCAGTGAACTCAAGAAGCTATTTACACTTACATTCAATGATTATGTTTTGCTGCATTCGATGCTTTCTTTCCTCTCTGTGCAAATTACAATTATGGTAGGTGAATCTTTTGTGAGCGATCTACACGCACCATGGCTCTTTCCCCCTAAACACCCCAGCATGTACCTCCCAAGAGCAAGGACATCCCTTTTTATAGGGATAAACTTATGTAGTTTGGGCAAAAAACCCAATTCAGGAAACTCTGGGTTCAAGGCCTTAGTGGCCCGCCTAGAAAGCTAAAATGCAAGGAGGGACTCGCCAGAAACACGCCAGGGACTTGCCTGGGCTTGTCTGTGCAAAGTAACCCCCTGTAAATTTCCCCGCTCCCTGATTGGATGCAATCTCAAAATCATTTTCAGACTCTCCCCTGTGATTGGCCAGTAAGCAAACAAAGGCCTCAAACACGATTGGTCCGCAGTGTCTATCTAAGCAGTTGCAGTACTTCAGCTCTCTCTCTCTCTCTGCGGTTGACCATCAACAAGGAAACAACTCTCAGCTCATTGGTGGACATCAGAAAAGAATTCTGTCTGCATGGTGCTGTTTGGACAACTGGCCGTGGAGCACAAGAGCCCCAGCAGAAGCGGCAAGGAAGGGACGACAAGGAAGCCACCCACTGCTGCTGCCCACTAGAGTTGTAACAGAGAGTTGTAACTAGAGTTGTAACACAGCAGCCACTAGAGTTGTAACACTTAAGCTGTAGACACTTGCGAGCCACACCGCTGGTGAGCTGTAACCTTGCTGGTTCCTCTGCCCTTGTAAGGGCGGAGGCAATAAAAGAGCTACATAAAGAAAACATCCTGGGCTTTTGCTTCTCTCCACGTCGCCCGCCCCTACTCCCGAGGGTCTCAGAGCTATAAGTAGAGTTATTATGTGTGCAACGCTCCGCCACTGATATCCTGGCTAGACCAGGAGCGCCCCACACCTTTTTATGTAATTGTCAAATTCGAGAGCCTTAACAATGATGCCATGCTATTCACCAGGCAGCCTAATATTACTCCTCAGAGCAACAATAACTGCGTTGCATGCAGTTACCCAGTATCTCAGTTTCCCAACCTTTCTCTTTGCCTTTCATGAATAATGAGACCAACTGGCATGGAGCCATTCCTGTGATGCACTGACAACTCAACACCTCGCATAGAATGGCCAGAATGATTAGCCACAGTCTAATCGTGAGGCGACACTGGGAAGCCCCAAACTGAGATATGTTCACAAAACATTTTTTTTTTTTTTTTTTTTTTTTTTTTGCGGTACTGGGGGTTGAACCCAGGACCTTGAGCCTGTGTGCTCTGCAAGTGCTGGATCACTGAGCTGCATCCCCAGCCCATTTTTTTACTTTTTGAGACAGCGTCTCGCTAAATTTCTCAGACTGCCTCTGGTCTCGAACTTGTGATCCTCCTGTCTCAGCCTCCTGAGCTGCTGGGATTACAGGCGTGCGCCACCGCGCCCGGCCACAAGCCACTCTTTTAGATACTTCCACTTCTTTCCCACGCAAGAGCCTGTTGCTGCCCTCACTGTCTAAGAACCCTCCCTCCCAGATCATTGGGGACCCAGCCCAGATGGCATCCACCTCCTTGGAGAGTCAACCGTCCCCACTCTATTCACACTAGACCCAGTCCATCCCCCACTTCACTCTCCATCTTGCAATCTTGCCTTATTTCTTTTTCAAAGCACTTTGTTGTTGTCATTAGGGGCTGTCAAGTTGGTGTCTGACTCATAGCAATCCTATGTACAACAGATGAAACACTATTGTCAGTATGTCTCTGATATCGATAGAGTTTTCAATGGCTGATTGTTTTTTAGGAGTGGGTTGCCTGGTCCGTCTCCCAAGCCTACAGTTCCTGGTGTTCCCAGGTGGTCTCCCATCCAAGGACCAACCAGGTCAGACCCTGCTTAGCTTCCAAGATCTGACGGGATTTCATGCCACAGTGGTAAGGCTACAGGCAGTTCAAAGCACTTACTACTTCCCAATTCACTTCTGGGAGAAGGACCCAGCAACCCACTTCCCCCCAAAAATCAGTCTGCCATCAAAAACCCTACGAACCCCAGAGAAGCACTAACAATAGTGTTTCGCCTGTGGAACGTAGGGTCGCTATGAGTTGGATACTGACTCGATGGCACCTAACAACAACAGCAAAATCACTTTATCTATTTATTTACCTTTTTTTTCTTACTAGAACACAACTCGTATGAGAGTGTGACCCTATCCAAAATGGTACCTGCTCTAAGATAGGACCCCATCTCATCCGTGCTGAAGGAAGGGGCTTCCACATCTTCAGTGTCTAACAGTGGTGCCTGAGGACACTGCAGCACATGACTCGCTGAGCAGAACACGGTGTGTGGGGGTCACGCTTCCTCCTAACTTCTCTGTTTTGCTTACTCCAAATGTTCACAAGATTGCAACATCAAGACTTCCTTTTGGAAATTCTTCTCTCCCTTCCTTTTTTCCCAAGGTAGAAAAGACTTAGGGAACTTCCCTGATTATACTCAGGTTTCACGACTGTTCCCGTTGGCATTGAGGTTAGACTATGTTGACATTGATATACCTACCGACAGAATACATTTCTGAAGAAAACTCATAGGGCAAATTTGAGGAAAAAAGCATAAGGGTAAATTCAGTGAAAAGAAAGTCATCTCCATGACTCATAAAAGGGCCTATGTAGGGAAAGATAACGGACTAAAGAGAAGGGATGGGGGAAAGAAGAAAAGGCAGTGGGAGAAAGGAAGAGAAATATCATATGTCTTGCCCTTAAGGCAAAATCTGGATGGATGGGTAGGTAGGTAGGTAGGTAGATAGACAGACACACAAATAAGACACCAAAGTACAAGGGGGGCCATTAGTGTGAAGGAAGGGGATGGGGGAGAGGTCATAAGAGGGAAATGGGGACATGGGGACATGGGGACAGAGAACACGAGCAATATACAATGATTTGCATGTATGGAAGCATCATGATAAAAACCCATTAAGTTTTACACTTAAAAAGTTATGAAGAAAATAAGATTACCTGGAAAAAATAGTGTATATATATACATATATATGCATACATACATAAATATCTGAATTTTATATATACATATATGTATATATACACATATACATACATACATACATATTATATTATATATTATATATTATATATACATATACATAATTCAGATATTTATTTTTATGAGATTGACATGCTCCCTACTGTGCTGAGGACATATTTACTTGGATATTTATTTATCCAACTTGCATATTTCTTTTTATAAGCAATATTTACTTATTCAAGCAATATCTACACCTACAAACTTGCAAACTTAGAAGATATAATCAATAGCTGTGCTAGTATATCAGTAAGCGGCAGACTGAGGTGCTCTGGTCCACTTCAGCAATGCCTTTGAACTTCCCTGCCCTTAGATCAAAGCCACCCAAGCACTGATTTCAAAGGGAAAAAATTGGAAACAAAACAAAGAAAGAAACCTTGAGTGAAAGAGCACAGCATAAATAATTCCTGGTCTAGCAAATGTTACTCCCTTTTTCAATTACAAAGAAAAAATTAAGTCGTTCTTGAACATGGAAAAAAGTAAGTCTTTATAATTAGTCAACTTTATTCAGGTACAAACCCAAAAGTATTCAATATTGTTTGAACTATTCTACACATTCTATTTGCTAACACTAAGTAAATACACAATCTCTTCAAAATATGTAAAGAGAAACTTAGTCTCTGGTGTTGAAAAAGTTCTCTCCTACCTGTTCTTTCATGGTTTTACTTTACACTGCATTCTAAGGCCAGGTAGTCAAAGAATAGGTGCCTAGAGAAACTAAACGTTACCGAGAAAATAACAAAGTTGAATGTGTAAATGAACGAAACAGTTGTCATTTATGTCTTAAAATTTTTTTACTCTGAAATAATTTAGAATCACAGAAAAGTTCCAAAAACAGAACAGTTTTTATATACACCTCACCCAGCTTCCCCTGATGTGAATAACATATACAACTGAGGTACATTTATTAAAACTTTGTTGTTGTTGTTGTTGTTGTTGTTGTTAGACACCATCAAGTCACAGAACGAAACACTCCGTACTGTGTTTAAGTCCATTATTAAAACTAAAACTAGGAAACTAATATTGTTACAATTCTATTAAATAAACTACAATTTCACCAGTTTTTCCACTAATGTCCCTTTGCTGATCAGGAGCCAAAATAGGTTCCCATACTACATTTAGTCCCTTTAGTTTTTCCTTGGACTGGAGTTTAGCTCAGTTGGTAGAGTGCTGCTCTGCACTCTCTGAGGACCCAGGTTTGTGAGCCACCAACACCGAAAAAACTGGGAAAGGAATATGGCAATCGACTCCTGAAGTAATCCCAAAACAATCAGCCATTGAAAACCCTATGAGGGTCTCTATGAGTCGGACCCAACTCCATGGCACCCAACAGCCACAGTCTTTCCTCAATCATGACCTTGACACTTTTGAAGAGAACTGATCAGTATTTTGTAGAATATCTTTCAGGATGGGTTTGTCTAATGTTTCCACATGATTTGATAGTAATCATTTCTTTGTAGTAGTATAAAGCTCTTTTTATTTTAAAAAAAGAAAAAACAAAAAGGAGAAAACAATTACTCATCTAAAACAATTCCTACCAATACAGTACACTTTCTATGCTCTTATGCAGTTGAATTTCATAGTCCAAAGATATTTCTTCCCTTGGGCAAAGAGACAAAATGTTCTATTATCTTTAACAGTCATTGCCCAAATGCTTTATATATTTTTATTCTCACAATAATTTAACCAAGTTTGCATTTTAGCTTTCTGACATGTCTTACCATGGTTGATCTACCAAATACTAACAGATGTGTGCTGAAAATGTTAGCTGGGCACCATGTCACTCTCCTGAAATCTCAGCAACTCAGGAGCCCGAGACAAGAGGAATGCAAGTTTGAGGCCAGAGGCAGCCTTTGCAATTAGACAAGATCCTATCGCAAATAAAAAAGTGGGGAGGGGCTAGAGATGCAACTCAGTGGTAGAGCATTTGCCTAGCATGTGTAAGGTCCTGGGTTCAACCCCCAAGTACTGAGAAAAGAAAGGAGGGAAGGAAGGAAGGAAGCAAGCAAGCAAGCAAGGAAGGAAGGAAGGAAGGAAGGAAGGAAGGAAGGGAAATATTGGTTCTGCCCTATTGGTGGATGTGGCTATTTGTCCTTTACAGAGTTTTACCTGTCGATTTTTGTTCTTATATTTTAAAACTGTTATTAGATGCATACGCATTTAGAATTGTTACAACTTCTGATGAATGAAATTTTTTATCATTTTGTAGTGATTCTCTTCACCTATAAGAATGCTTTTTGCCTTAAAGTGTTTTGTTTAATATTAATATGGTAATTGGCTTTATTTTGGTTGTTATGTGCCTGGTATATCTCTTTATACCTTTTTTTGGCAGTACTGAGGGTTGTACCCAGGGCCTTGCACATGCTAGGTAAGCACTCTGCCTGGAGGCGCACCTCCAGCTTCTTTTTTTATTTTTTATTTTGAGGCAGAGTTTCACTAAGTCGTGCAAGCTGCCCCTGGCCTCGAGCCTCCTGCCTCAGCCTCCTGAGTATCTGGGATTCCAGGCATGTGTCACTGTGCCTGGCTCCATTTCCAGCTCTTGGGAGACTAAAGCAGGACAATCACAAGTTTGACGCCAGCCTGGGCTACATAGCAAGACCCCATCTAAAACAAAGAAAAAGAAAAAATATGGCTACCGCCCCATACCCAGTAGAGTGGCTACAATTGAAAACACAGAAAAAGAGAGAGAGAATAACAAACGTAAGCAAGGATATGGAAAAATTGGAAGCTTTGTGCATTGCGGGGGGAAATGTAAAATAGTACAGCCACCATGGAAACCAGCATAGCAGTTCCTCAAAAAACTAATAATAGAATTACCATATGATCCAGCAATTCCACTTGTGGTACATACACAAGAGAACTGAAAGCAGAATCTCGAAGAGATATCTCCTCACGCATGTTAGCAGCAGCCTCAGACACGAAAGCCAAAAGGTAGAAACAAGTCATGTATCCACAGATAGATAAATAGATCAAGAAGACATGGGATCTGCATACAATGGAATATCATTCAGCCTTAAACACACACACACACACACACATACACACACACACACACACCACACACACACACACAAATCTGACACCTCCCACAGCATGGATGAACCTTGAGGACATTATGCTAGGTGACATAAGCCAGTCACGAAAGGATGAGGTACGGCATGATTCCGTGTATGGAAGATGCACAGAACAGGCAAACTCATAGACACTGCAAATAAAAACGGCAGTTGCCAGGCATGGGAAGTTATTATTTAATGAGCACAGGGTTTCGGTTTTGCAAGGTGAACAAACATCTGGAGATGTGAGGTAGCGACGGTTGCATAACAATGTAAATGTACTTAGTGCCACTGAACTAGGTACTTACAAATTGTTAAGACGATGTGTTTTATGTTGTGTGTATTTTACTTTAAAAATAAAAAAACAAAACAGGGTCTTGCTTTGTTGCTCAGGCTGGCCTTGAGCTCCTGGGCTTGAGCAATCCTCCCAGATTATTGCTGCTGCCAGGTGCAGTTTACATAATTTTTTTTTAAAGTGAAAATGACAGGAAGAAAGAAAACAGACTGGACTTCCTTTATATGCGATTAGCTCTAAGTCGTTTGCTTTAAGGAACTGAAGGAGATGAGAGCCAGTGTTGCTATTTACACTCCCTTCCCATGGTGATCCCATCCCTTACGTCCTCCTCTCAACCCCTGTTTTTCAAGGAGGAGAGAGCTTTGCTCAATTTCCTGATGATCGCTTATCCTGGAGTCATAATTTCGATTTGGGTCCTGTAGATACACGAAAACACCAGCATAGCAAAATAGCTGGTAAGCCACCTTTTGTTGAATGGCCCTGACACCAATCCAAGCACTTCTCCCTAAATGACTGCTACAGCCTTTTGCTGATTTGCGACACTACTTTATACTTCAGTCACATTTTTCAGTCAGTAGCATTGCTCCAAAGGCACAACTAAGCCACACTGCCCTGCTGAAAGCCGTTTATGTTGTTGTTGTTAGGTGCCATTGAGTTGGTATCTGACTCATAGTGACTCTACATACAACAGGCGAAACACATTGTCAGTGCTTCTCTGCTAATCATAAGGTTTTCAATGGCTGATTGATTTTTGGGAGTGGGTTGCCATGTCCATCTCCCAAGCCTGCAGTAGCTGGTGTTCCCAGCCCGTCTCCCATCCAGCTACTAACCAGGCCCGAGGCTGCTTAGCTTCCCAGATCTGACGGAATCTGATGCCACAGGGCTACGGTTGCAGGCTGAAAGCTGTTTATACATTCCCTCAAATCACCTCTCTTTCTGCCACACTTGAATGGTTCCACATTGAGGCTCATAATATTATTTGTAGGACTCGTCACATTTTCTAGCCTAGGGAGGCTTTGCTGATGCTTTGATTGTGCGTAAATCCAACTGGAGAAAAGTTCAGCATTAAATCTGGCTCCTGGGTGACACCGACAAAGCGGTAATCTTTTCATGTGTCTGTTCTTCTCAATTGTGAGCACTTCCTTCTCTATTAAGAGCAGAGACTGTGTCCCATTCATTTTTGTATCCTCGGTCCCTCTCACAGATCCTCAAGAGCCCACTGAGGTGGTGGCTGAGGTGCTGGTGGAGGTATCACTGATGGCAGTAGCAGCAAATGGTAATGGTGCAAATTTCAGAAGTTATAAAGAATAACACTGGCTAATATTAATAAGAGAAGGACCTGGCAATCCACTCCCAAGGCAATCCCGAAACAGTCTGCCATTGAAAACCCTATGAGGGTCGCTATGGGTCGGATACCGACTCGACGGCACCTAACAACAACAACAGTATTAATAAGATGGGAGAATGACTTGGCCATTCCCGAGAATCCATTCCCGAGGCAATCCTGAAATAGTCAGCCATTGGAAACCCTATAAGGGTCATTATGAGTTGGACACGACTCGATGGCACACAACAACAGTACTAATAAGCATTTACACTGTCAGACATTCTGTCCAGTGCTGGAACCCTGTTTCGATTCCACAGCTAATACCTCAATCCCTGCAGTATTCTACTTCCTCACAAAGCTGCATATTATCACTGCTTGTATTTTAACCTGTTTTTCAGTGCAGCAGGATAGGAAGAATAAAAAGCTTTCAGAAGATATTTAAGTCTCTGCTCCATCATTTGTGTGCTGCACCAGCCATTTCCTCGTCTATATAATGGGAAATATCTACCTTGCCAGCCTAAAATTATCTCAGATGAATTCTTTTGCAAACTCACGTTTATTTATGTATTTATGTATTTATTTATTTATTTTTGTTAGTGAGTTTTGCAGTGCTAGTGATCAAACCCAGGGCTCTCCACATGCTAGACAAGCCCTCTACCACTGAGCCACATCCCCAAATTTCACTATTTCAAGCCAAATAAAATCTTGGGCTTGTGGAACTTTCTCTTTAGACAGGTACTGATTTGTTCTAAAAATCTCTATCTGAATCAATGTTGTTGTTGTTGTTAGGTGCCATCGAGTCGGTATCTGATTCATAGCGACCCTCATAGGGTTTTCAATGGCTGTTTCGGGATTGCCTTGGGAGTGGATTGCCAGGTCCTTCTCCCGTTTTGCGGTGCTGGGAATTGAACTCTGGACCTCAGGGACTGCAGCGCAGCACTCTACCAACTGAGCTAAATCGCAGCCCGTCTGAATCAATAAGATTACTAAATTAATGTGATCTTTTATTTGTTGCTAAAGGAGAAAAAGGTGAACTTACAGTGGAAAAATCTGGCAGATGCAATCCCCATTTGGGGGGATATCACCAATAAGAGGGCTGGGATATGGCTCAGTTGGTAGAGCACTGCGCTGCAGTCTCTGAGGTCCCGAGTTCAATTCCAAGCACCGCAAAAATGGGAGAAGGGCCTGGCAATCCACTCCTAAGGCAATCCCGAAACAGCCATTGAAAACCCTATGAGGGTCGCTATGAGTTGGATACTGACTCAACGGCACCTAACAACAACAACAACACCAATAAGACAAGCTGGTATCATGCAGCTCTTGATGTGAGGCACTGAGAGATGTTACCTCTTAAATATTATCCTACCAAAATCTAGTCATGAAGAATCTTAGTTCCAGAAAATTGAGGAACTATTTCAGATTTAAAGAAACTAAAGAGATGTAACAATGAAATATAATGTATGATCCTGGAATTTTAAAACTGCAATAAATCTCATAATTGGGATAATTGCCCAAATCTGAGTAGTATATTTTAGACAATATTGCACCTATGCTAAATCTTCTGAATTTGATCAATGTACTTTGTTTAGTGAATTCTCTTATTTTTACAAGATACACACCACAGTATCTAGGGTGGAAGGTGCTTGATGTCTGTAACTTACTTTGAATGGGCTCACCAAAAATATGCAAATAACATAAAAATATTCCATACCTACATATGGGCAAACAGTCTTAATTCATAGAGGACAGACATCATGTTGGGATACAAGGTAACAATGTCAAATATGAAAACACTAGATGGAAGAAAAATAGTTCTATTTGTATAGTACATCCTTTTCAACAAATATGTCAGGAATCAGAAATCTAAACGTGGGGATGTAAAGCAATAGACAAAAGGGCCTACTATTAGGGTTCTGGGGGCTGGGATTTAGCTCAGTTGGTAGAGCACTGCTCTGTAGTCTCTGAGGTCCTTAGTTCGATTCCCAGCACTGCAAAAATGGGAGAAGGATGTGGCAATCTGCTCCCAAGGCAATCTCGAAACAGTCAGCCATGGAAAACCCTATGAAGATCTCTATGGGTCGGACATGACTCGATGGCGCCTAACAACATTAGTGTTCTGATGGCATGTTGGAGGATCCGATCCATGTTTTGGATCTAGGTTATATGGGGTCAGTATGGCTTTGCTGAGGGGACCTCTCAAGGCTAGCCATTCCGCTGAGCCCCTGTCTTCCTCCCCTCTCTGGCAGCTGGCACGGTACCCGCGGTCCAGAGGGGAACCCTCAACCCAGGTTGAGCCAGCCAGGATCTCCCGGGGGTGCGCGCGTTGCAGCTGCTCCAACACCTGCTAAGGCCCCCATGCCTAAGTCAGGCGTGGGACTGAAGAGGCAATGGACCCAACAACTGAATGACCGATTCTGGAGTGGCCAGCAACATAAGGGTTAGCAGGTAGCCGGGCGCGGTGGCACACGCCTGTAATCCCCAGAGGCTCGGGAGGGGAGGCAGAAGGATCGAAAATTCGAGACCAGAGGCAGTCGGCGAAATTTAGTGAGACCCTGTGTCAAAAAGAAAAAAAATGGGCTGAGGGCTCAGCTCAGTGATCCAGCACTTGCAAAGCATGCAGGCGCGAGGCCCTGGGTTCAACCCCCAGTACCACACACACACACACACACACAAAAAAAAAAAAAAAAAAAAAAAAGGTTAGCAGCTTTAGCAGGGCCAGCACTAATCCTAGCACCCCAAATTCTGATGCGCACACTCTGAATCGCATCTTCGGCGAAAGTGGGAGAAAGGAATCCTCTGCGGGGCCGTGCGGGGCAGGGCTGCGGGAGCCCCCAGCACTGTGGAATGTAAGGGGTCTCCGTGGCCAGAGAGGCCACGCGGCCCCCCTGAGACGCAGCGGAGCGCCTCACCACTCAGGATCTGCCGCCACGTCTGAAAGCAGCCGGCCACTGCCAGGGCAGGGACGCAGCCACTGCGATTCCGCTGCGCAGTGAGGACGCGAAGGGTGCAAAAGCTGGGGCAGCCGCGGGACCGTACCTCGGGCGCGGCGTGGCCTGCGCGCTCTGGGCTCCTGGCGCGGGGGCAGCCGCGGCCGCTCATCGCTGCTGCAGCCCGCGGCGCTGGGGACGGAGAAGCCCAGAGACCGCGGCCGTGTGTCGCCCCGGGCAACCGGTAAACAGCGCGGGAGGTGGCGCCCGGCTGCGCACCGCGGGGTGGGGCGGGGTGACCCTGCCATCCAGGGCGCCCCCCGGGCGGCCGGAACGCCTCGGGGTCTGCGGGGGTGGAGGTCAGTCTCCGTGGGCTTCCACGGTGAGCCGGAGTCCGGGTCTTGTCCTAAATGTCAGGGAACAGGGACAGGGAGCGGTCGGGGTTACGATGCTAGGGCAGGAGAGATGACCTACACGACCCGAGGGTGGACCAAGCGTGTGTTTAGCACCCAGCGCAGTGCGCCTGCCTGCGAGGTCCAGAGCCCCCTTCAGTGGCTTGCAGCCTGTGCAACCGCACAGGCCCAGGGCCTAGGCTTCTTTTAAGGCTCCGCGGTCCCAGACTTTAAATTCTGAGTCCTTTTTGAACATGGGTCCTGCATTGTTGTTTTGTACTGAGCTCTGCAGACTCTAGCCTGTCCTGGTGAGCTTTCTTTCACTTAACCTCAATAACGCTGCACGGAAATACAGATACTGGTGATACTAGTGTTAGTAATAGCACAAATTCTCCTAGCTATTTTAAGTGCTCCGTGTGATCTCCTTAACCTTTTGACAACCATGGGAGCGCATCTGTCAAAATGTAAATACTGTGAAATACGTAAGTTGGTAAAGTGTAACCCAAAGCGATGTAAGAGTGGCATAATGAAAATAGCAAAGGCCTTATTACTCTGTACCCCACCAACATTTATAAATAAGGGGGATATTTTAAAAATTATAAATAAATAAATAACTCTAAAATATAAAAAAAAATGAATACTTATAAATCTGACAGAAAGTAAAGAAAATGGTAGGGAAAGGCGTTTTACAAACTCATATTTGGCATTCCAATTATTTTACTCGTCACGTTTTTGGGTTCATTGTAATGAAGAGCTTCTGGAAAGAAAATACTTATTGTCATATATTTTGATGTGAAATGGGCAGTCATATGTGGAAACCAGATTTTGAAGAGGATACTAGAACAATCTATTTATTTACTTATTTATGTATTTATTTAAACAAGGTCTCACTATGTAGCTCAGGCTAGTCTCCACCTGAAAATCTTCCTAGGTCAGCTTCCAAGTGCTGGGATTACAGACGTGCATCACCATTAAGAAAATCTCATACGGATCACAAGTTTGAGACCAGAGGCAGTCTGCATAACTTAGTGAGACCCTGTCTCAAAAAAAGTAAAAAAAAAAAAGCGGGGGGCTGAGGGTACAGCTCAGTGGTCCAGCACTTGCAGAGCATGCAAGGGTGAGGCCCTGGGTTCAACCCCCAGTACCACAAAAAAAAAGAAAAGAAAGAAAGAAAAAAGAAAGAAAAAATCTCCTGCTTCAGCCAAGGAAACAACCACAGGGAAATGAAATATATGGTCTAAGAGTATACAGCTGCCAAGTGGTAGTTTTCCAGACTGGAAAACTAAAGCACAGAGATGGATGATCTGCCGAAGTTCCCGCACTTTGTCACAGAACCTGAAAAATGGTCCCACATTTGCAGCGCTTTAATGCCCTTGTAGAACCCACATGCTGTTGGAAACAAAATCAGAGCTGAGGCAGCTTTTCTTGGATCCCATTCAACCGTCCTACATAAATCCATTACTGTCTCTGAGGGTTTCTTGGCCCTGACAATGTTTTTTTAAACACTTTTTAATTGACGTATTAAAATTGCACGTATTTATAGGGTACTATGTAATGCTGACAATAGCTTTTGACTTGGTAGTACCATTGCCATGTGTCCAATCCAGAATCAGCTCAACACTTAAAACATTAAAAAACAAAAATTAGAAGTCCCTAGTGGAAGCTAAATCTTCCAGAAATTATTAATGGTGTAATTTGTAGAAAATTTATTTTCAAGTTACAGTTTTTCCCTGCAGTAGAGCACTACAAACCTGCTTAATTTTCAGTGAACCCACACTGTCTGAGGAAATACAAAGTTGATGAACACTCTGGGTACCAGGAAGAGAACCAGCCCTAAAAAGTCCCTTCTCTGATAAATTTACATTCAATGGCTTCAGAATTCCATTTCATAAAGTCTGATTTTGGTCACTTTGGTCAATCATCATGAGAACAAGAAGTACAAATTTCTGGAGTCCTTAAAAATCATTGTTACAGGATTCTTCTCTGTGTAATGTGGTAATGGAAGTAGAGAAAGTGTCTGGCAGGGCCCCTATCCTGAGGCTCTTGAACTTTCTTGGATAACAAGACAGGAGCCAAGTCGGGTGTGGTGGCCTACACCTATAATCCCAGCACTTGGGAGGCTGAGGCAGGAGGATCAACGCTGGTCCAAGGCCAGCCTAGTCTACATAGTTCTAGGACAGCCTGAGACCCTGTCTCAAAAGAAGGAAAGAAGAGAAGAGAAGAGAAGAGAGAAAGAAAGAAGGAGAAAAAAAGAAAGGAAGGGAAAAGAAAGAAAAAGGAGGGAGAGAGGGGGGAGGGAGGGAAGAAGTCAGGAAGGAAGGAAGGAAGGAAGGAAGGAAGGAAGGAAGGAAAGAAAAAAAGAAAGAAATCCAAAACAAATAACAAAAAAAAAAAAAAAAAGGAACCAAACCAACAGGTGTAGCTTGGTGGTAGATTACTTGCCTAGCATAAGCAAGGCTCTGGGATCTACCCTTAGTACAGTAAAAATTAATTGGTTAATTAATTAAACACAAAAACATCAGGAGACAGCATCTAATGATGGAATCTGATGATGTCTTAGGAGTTGGGCAGGAGGACTCTGAGGGCTGGACCATGAAGGGACTACAGTGTGGACCACGTGGGGCCTATGACGGTAGAACATCGCAGGCTGGGATGTGATGGCAGTTGAAGCAAAGGTGGTTGTTGTTGTTAGGTGCCGTCTAGTTGTGTCTGACTCATAGCGACCCTCACAGGCTTTTCAATGGCTGATTGTTTCAGGATTGCCTCAGGAGTGGATTGCCATTTCCTTCTCCCATTTTTGCGGTGCTGGGAATCTAACCCAGGACCTCAGAGACTGCAGAGCAGCACTCTACCAACTGAGCTAAATCCCAGCCCCCTGAAGCAAAAGAGAGGAGTGAAAAGAACCAAACACATTCCAGTCCAGACGTCTCACAAAACTCCACATGTGGGCAACACGCCATGATCCACGATACCCCAGCACAGGCTTTCATTTTTCTTCACAGTGACAACTGAGGCAGGAAGCTACCAGCAGCGCGACCTTTTCCACAACAGATACCTGCATCTTTATAGAAGGATGTTCCTAATTAGGTGCCAGGCTGAATTCAGACTAGGTGGTCCGGGAACTCGAAAGCTGCTAAGTTTTGGAAGAGCAATGTTGCAAATGCTGCACCCTAAGAAGGTAGTGGGGCAAGAGTGGGGAGGCTGTGATTGAGGAGGCTGGAGGGGAGGCAGGGAGGCCCCAGAAGGAGACTTCTCACAGGCCAGGTAAGAGATGGAACTATAGGGAATCAGAGTGGTGATGGTGGGGAGGGGAAAGATTTGGGGGTGGAATCAACTGGAGTCTGAGTTCTCCAGACAGGCTGAAGTGTGGCGAGGTTGAATCTAGCAGAGAGGAAACAAAGGAGGGAGGAGATGAGGCAGCTCATTGGAAAAATGTAGACTAAGAAATCAAGAAGAGAAAGCCGGGCACGGTGGCGCACGCCTGTAATCCCAGCAGCTAGGGAGGCAGAGGTGGGAGGATCACAAGTTTGAGACCAGATGCAGTCTGAGTAGTTTAGCAAGACCCTGTCTCAAAAAGTAAAAAATTGGGCTGGGGGCACAGCTCAGTGGTCCAGCACTTGCAGAGCATGCAGGCGCGAGGCCCTGGGTTCAACCCCAGTACCACAAAAAAAAAAAAAAAAAAAAAAAAAAAAAAAAAAAAAATCGAGAAGAGAAGAAAAAGGGGTTTTGCAGAGTGGAACAGGAAGTTTTGGGCACATCTAGCTTAAAGAAGAAAACCCATACATTCTGCTATAATCTTCAATCCAATCCTGAAATACACTGATAAACTTGGCATGAGATACATGTTAAATAAACATGGTATCTGAGGCAAGATCAAAATTCCTGTATCTATTCTATCTACCTACTCTGTCTGTGTAGACATGAGGGCTTCTAGTTTGGAGTTTTCTTGTGGTGTCCTAAGTTGTTATTTTTGTTTATTTGCTTGTTTTACGAATGTACATGTTTCTCATAGGAAAATTTGCACTACAATAACAACTTTGCAGCTTTTGATTTATGTTTAAAAGCTTGTCACTAAAGTCACTATGATATTTTATTTGGCTAAAAATTGTTTACAGAGTATGCTATATTTAAATATTTTCCTGAACAATTTTCTACGGTCTGAATGTTATTGTCCCTACAAAATTCACATATCAGAACCTTATACTCAATGTGATATTACTAAGAGATAAGTCCTATAGGAAGTGATTTTGTCATGAGGTACCAGTCTGATGACCGAGATTATTTCCTTTCTAAGAACGCCTCCGATCATTAGTGTCTAACGCATCAAACCTGTTCTTGAGGTGGTCTCTGAGCTCAGATGGGATATACTCAAGGTCAGACCTTGGCTCTCATACAGTTGTTCTAATTTTCTTCAGTTTCAGTTTGGGCCTACATATGAGCAGTTGATGGTCTGATCCACAATCAGCACCTGGTATTGTTATGACTTTTGATATTGAGCTTTTCTGCCATCTCTTTCCACAAATGTAGTCAATTTGGTTCCTGTATGTTCTATCTGGTGAATTCCATGTGTACAGTTGCCATTTATGTTGGTGTAAAAATGTATTTGCAGTGAAAAGGTCATTGGTCTGACAAAATTCTATCATGTGACCTCCAGCATTGTTTCTGTCACCAAAGCCATACATTCCAACTATAGAGCCTTCTTTGTTACCAACACTTTCCTTCCAGTCATCAATAATTACCACTGCATCTTGATTGCATGTTCCATCTATTGCAGATTGGAGGAGCTGGTAAACAAATCTTCCCTATCTTCATTTGTAACCTTGGTTGTGGGTGTGTAAATTTAAATATTAGTCCTATTAACTGGCATTCCTTGTAGGCTTATGGATGTTATTCTATCCCTGACAGCACTGTAGTTCAGGACAGATCTAGAGATGTCTTTTTTAATGATGAATGCAACCCATTTCTCTTTCATCTGTCATTCCTGGCATAGTAGATCATATGATTATCTGACTCCAAATGGTCCATACCAGTCCATTTTAGCTCACTGATGCCTAGAATGTTGATGTTTATGTGTACCATTTCCTATTTGACGACTTCTACTTTTCCTAGATTCATACTACGTACATTCCATGGTCCAGTTATTAATGGATGCTTACAGTTAACTCCTCATTTAGAGTTGCAGCCCATCAGCAAATGGAGGTCCCTGGGGTTTTACTCCATTCCCATCATTAATGTTGACTCCACTTTGAGGAGGCAACTCTTCCCCAGTCATCTTTTGAGTGCCTTCCAACGTGGGAAGCTCATTTTCTGGCACTATATCTGACAGTGTTTCTCTGTTATTCATAGCATTTTCAATGGCTAATGATTGAAGACCAGACGAGTTGTGGCATGACATCAAAGACGTCATTCATGAGGAAGGCAAAAAATCATTAAAAATACAGGAAAAAGAAAGAAAAGACCAAACTATATGTTAAAAGAGATTCTGAAATTTACCCTTGAGTGTCGAGCAGCTAAAGTAAAAGTAAGACATATTGAAGTTAAGGAACTAAACAGAAGACTTCAAAGGGCAGTAACAGAAGAAAAATCAAATATTATAATGACATGTGCAGAGAGCTAAAGGTAGAAACCCAAAAGAAAAGAACATATTCTGTTTTTCTCAATCTTAAGGAATTGAAGGATTCAATTCAAGCCACAAGTGGCAATAGTGAAGGATTCTACAGGTAAAATATCAAACAATGCAGGAAACATCAAAAGACAATGGAAGGAATATACAGAGTCATTTTACCAAAAAGAATTCGTAGGTGACCAACCATTTCAAGAGGTTGCACATGATCAGGAACCAATGGTACTGAAGGACCAAGGGGAAGCTGCCTTGAAGGAATTGGCAAAACACAACACTCTGGGAATTGATAGGATACCAATAGAGATGTTTTGACAAACAGATGCAACATTGAAATTGCTAACTTGTTTTTGCCAAGAGATTTGGAAAACAACTACCTGTTCAACTTACTGGATGAGATCCATACTTGTGCCTATTCCCAAGAAAGGCCAGCCAGCTAAATGTGAAAACTATCAAACAATATCATGATCACACTTAAGTAAAATTGTGCTAAAGATCATTCAAAAGCGACTACAACAGCATATAGACAGGGAACTGCTGGAAAATCAAGCTAGATTCAGAACAGGGCATGGAACCAGGGACATCATTGCTAATATCAGATGATATTAGCCAGAAGCAGAGAATACCAGAAAGATGTCTATGTTTTATTGACTATGCAAAGGGATTTGACTGTGTGGACCACAATAAAGTATGGATAACATTACAAAGTATGGGAATACTAGAGCACCTAATTGTACTCATGAGGAATGTGTACATGGACCAGGAAGCAATTCAAACAAAACAAGGAAGCACTGCCTAGTTTAAGTCGAGAAAGATGTGTGTCAGGGTTGTATCCTTTCACCATACCTCTTCAGTCTCTATGCTAAGCAAATAATCCAAGAACCTAAACTTTATGAAGAAGAATGTGGCATCTTGATTGGAAGAAGACACATTAATGACATGCATTATGCAGATGACACAACTCTGCTTTCTGAAAGTGAAGAGGATTTGAAACATTTACTGATGAAGATCAAAGAGCATAGCCTTCAGTATGGATTACAGCTCAACATTGGCAAAACAAAAATCCTTACAACTGGGTCAGTATGCAACTCCATGATAAATGGAGAAAAGATTGAGGTTGTCTAAGATTTTGCTTTACTTGGTTCTACAATCAATACCCATGGAGCAGCAGTCAAGAAATCAAAAGACTCATTGCACTGGGGGAAAGCTATTGCAAAAGACCTCTTTAAAGTGTTGAAAAGTAAAGATGTCATATTGAAGACAAAGGTGCACCTGGCTCATGCCATGGTATTTTCAGTCTCATCATATGCTTATGAAAGCTGGATATTGAATAAGGGAAACAGGAGAAGAATTGATGATTTGAATTAGAGTGCTGGAGAAAAATACTGAATATTCCATGGACTGCCAAAAGAACCAACAGCTCTGTGCTAGAAGAAGTGCAAACATGGTGCTCCTTGGAAGCTAGGATGGCTAGACTGTGTCTGATGTATTCTGGACATGTTATCAGGAGGAACCAATCCCTGGAGAAGGACATCATGTTTGGGAGCGTGGCAGATCAATGAAAAAAAGGAAGACCCTCAATTAGTTGGATTGACACAGTGTCTGCAACAATGGGCTTAAACATAAAAAGATCATGTGTCTGGCACAGAATCAGGGAGTGTTTCATTCTGTTGTACATAGGGTCGCTATGAGTCGGACTGGACTTGATGGCACCAAACAACAAACAACAACAAGAGTTCCTCCAGCAAGCTACCATATGAGGATACAGCAATCATATACCATCCCTCTGGAAAAAATAAGCCACCATCCCTCTGGAAAAAATACCAGCCACCAAATCTACTGGCACCTTCATCTTAGAATTCTCAGCATCCTGAACTTTAAGAAATAAATCTTTGCTGTTTGTAAGTTACACAATCTAAAGTATTTTGTTATAGCAACCAGACTAGACTAAGACAGAACTGAATGAAATGTTGCCAAAGGCTACAAACAACTACTTTAGTCAACTGACAGAAGATTGTAATAAAACTTTTCCCCTGCAGATCCATCAAACTGCTGTGCAAGAAAGTAATTCAGGATTTTCAGCTGTTTTCCTAGTAAAAATAATTCATATAAGTAATAATGGTTGGACCATGAGGGCAAATTAAGTTCAACAACAGTACTGGAATATGGCACTTCATAAATACAAATATTTCCTATGATGTACTTGCTGAGACATAATATAATAAATAATGGTAGGCTTTTTATTTTCCCAAGCTTTCATCCAATTAAACCATTCTCTGTTTAACATAGATTTCTGCCACCATCGGTTGTAACACATCTTACCAGATTCCCTTGTGAGTTGTAGTGAATTGGTGTTTTTCTCAGTTTCTCAGAAAGTACTCTCACCTATAGTTAATCCACATAGACTTTTTCAGTTATATCAATCTTGGCCCTAACTTCTTAAAAGACAGTTGAGCTGTACTGTTAACATCTGTCAACTCTTCAAGAGCCAAAAAAAGGTATTCACCTTGTTTGTGAATTGACTTCATGTTCTTCCCAGTATCCTCAGCTCTCTGAACAAGGGGTCTTACTGAAAGGCAAATTCATTTTCTCTAGGTACATGGCTTTGGTGGAAGTGGTCAATCCAGGTTTAATGGATTAACCATTGGTAAGTGGCAGTCTTTACCTGGCTAATAAATTAACCATTCAGAAACTTAACTTGGTTATAGACTCACATTATTTATTGATTCATTTTGTGAGGAAATTCTGCTTTGGTAACACACTGCCTTTTAAATTTTCCAATTTTTCTAAGCGTTACTTATCAGTGAGTTGGAAACAGTGTGATGGCCTCTTAGTCTATTTATTTCACTATACATTGTATTCTTTTAGCACAACCGTAATGTCATTGCATAATAAACAATGCTTTGCCATCTAATTTAACAAAAATAATGTCTCCATCGTGTCTTAAAAGCATGACATCCAAAATCAATTTTCACTTTTAAAATTATTTTAACACGATGGGTAAGCACTGGTCAGTTAAAAAAAAACAGGAAATATCACAGGGCAGCAATACACATGGTGCCCCAAACACTTATAATTTATAGTTCATGAATCAGCAGAGAAAATGGTAAGAGCACCAATGTAGTCTCTCTTGAAGCCCCTCACCTCTGCTATTATAGTGCAACAGCAACTACAAAGAAAATATGAACACGTGTGGCTGTTTTCCTATAACAGTTTACTTATAGACCCTGAAATTTGAATTTCACTTAACTTTATGTGTCATAAAATATTATTTTTCTTTTGGTCTTTTTTCAACCAGTTAACAATATAAAAGTCATTCTTAGCTTGTTGTTAGGTGCTGTCGAGTCAGTATCCGACTCATAGTGACCCTACTTACAACAGGCAAAGCACTATTGTCAGTGCTTCTGTGTCATTCATAGGGTTTTCAATGGCAGGTTGATTTTTGGGAGTGGGTTGCCAGGTCCTTCTCCCAATTCCTAGCTTATAGGTCATAAAAGAAAAAAATCAGCATGTCTATAATCCCCAGCACTTGGGAGGCTGAGCCAGGAGGGTCACAAGTGTGGGGCCAACCTGGGCTACATAGGAAGTTCAAGGCCAGGCTGGGTTACAAAGCAAGACCTTGTTTCAAAAACAAAACAAAAAACAAGTGACAAAATAAAACAAAAACCAGGAAGCAGGTTGAATTTGGCCTGCAGAGCATATTTGCCAACCCCTGGTCTCAGGCAAGGTTCAGATACTGGCACATTTTCAAGAAGAACGAACTTAAGTAAATTATATGGTAAACTATTGCATAGATAGTAGTCTGATACAACAAAAATCATACAGGTGGCAGAGGAATAACTAAAGTTTGGAAAACATTGTACAGAGAAACAAAGTGGAATTTCCTGGCAATATTAAGGCCTTGTGGTATATGGTCCTGATTTTTAAATGAAACCAGTGAGCTCAATTGTATGGTATTTCTCCTCTGTATTTCAATTGTTTGAGAAGATGGAACACAGTTACCTTCAACCAAGGTCAGGGTTATTCCAGGCAAGTAAGATAAAAAGAGAAACAAGGCCATTGACTGTATTTGCAAGGGAGTCATTATAATGATGGATCCTGGAATTTAAGCTAAATAGGAAAGGAAATGAAGGTGAGATAAAAATGAATGAGTATCAGCACTTATACAAATAAAAGAATAGAATCAATGAATGAGAGGTCTTGATGAGGTCAAAACATTGCTGCAATGGGCCCGTTCTAGTAAGTGGATTGAAAAGATAGTAGGTGTTGGTCAGAGCAGAATGCTTGAGACCAGAGATAGTGCAGTTCCTGGGCCACATTGTAACCATGGGAACAGGTGGCTCAATTGAAAAATGAAAAAAAAAAAAAATCATTGATTCTGAAGAAAGTAATCAAAGAACTGAATGGCCAAGACGTTGAGTGGGTCACACGGCCAGATGGTGATGTCACCAAGGATGATGACAGAATAAGGCAGCTATGAGCAAAAGCCCTCAACAGATGTGTTACTGAAAAATCAAAACTGATCTACAGAGTTGGCAGATTTTTCCCAGACAAAAGCTAGCCTTCCTTCTTGGTTGTTGTTGTTGTTAGGTGCCATCCAGTTGGTATCTGACTCATAGAGACCCTCGTAGGGTTTTCACTGGCTGACTGTTTCAGGATTGCCTTGGGAGTGGATTGCCAGGCCCTTCTCCCATTTTTGCGGTGCTGGGAATTGAATTCAGGACCTCAGAGACTGCAGCACAGCACACTACCAACTGACCTAAATCCCAGCCCACTCCTTCTTGGTAGTTAGAAATAATAGACTACTATGTGAAAATGTCAGGCTGGGATTTAGCTCAGTTGGTAGAGCTCTGAGCTGCAGTCTCTGAGGTCCCGAGTTCGATTCCCAGCACCACAAAATGGGAGAAGGATGTGGCAATCCACGACCAAGGCAATCCTGAAACAGCCATTGAAAACCCTGTGAGGGTCCACTATGAGTCGGACTTGACTCGATGGCACCTAACAACAACAACAACACGTGAAAATGTTGTATATTAAAGCATTTCCTTGGCTTTAACTTGGATGGCAACTTGTAGATTAACCCCTAGTTAAAATCAGATTATAAATAATATCTGATTCTTTTTATATGCATGAAAAAACCCATAAAAGTATAAGAAGAGTTTTGTCCATTGTAACATATATATATGTATATACTGAAAGTCCTAGGATTTTTCCCAGGATTTGGAGATGCTCCAGTTGTTAACAGTTGTTAACAGTTGTTAAGCTCCAGACTCTGGAGCCAGGCTATCTGGATTCCAATTCTGATTTTGCTATTTCCTTGTCTTGTGATCTTGGGCCATTTCCTCAATCTCTTTGGTCCTAATTCATCACCTGCAATAGAGAGGTAAGGATAATGCTTCATCTATATGGTTGTTATAAAGATCGAGTTGTTTGATGCATGTAAAGTGCCTAGTACACAGAACCTAGGACAAAGTAAGTGGCAGTTATTAGCATTATGATCTTAAAACACAGAGTAGAGAATTCTCCTGAAAGACATGGCAAAAAGGATCAGAAAAGTAAAGGGTTTGCTCTTATTCTACTTTACCAAGAACTTGGGAAGATCATAGGCTTAAATTTTTTAACTACTCAGTGTATAAGAATAAATTTTAAAAGCATTTTCTTCCCTTTGGGGAAATAAGAATTTTAAAAAGGAGTTGGATACAACAAAGAGATGTCTTACTTCTAAGAACTTAGAAATCAATTGGCCTCGTGTTACTACTAATGCAGGACACCTTATAAAGACATACTATGTCCCAAGCCAAGACAGGACTTTCAACTAATTAACTATATCATCATATATAAAGGAAGAATATGGTTACCAACTGAGTGCCATGGTGCACGCCTGTAGTCCCAGTAACTTGGGAGGCGAAATCAGGAGGATTTCCAGTTAGAGGCCAAAGGCAACTGCACAACTTTAGGAGACCCTGTATGAAGCCAGGCGAAGTGCCGCACACTTGTAATCCCAGCGGCTTGGGAGGAAGAGGCAGGAGGATCGCAAGTTTGAGCCCAGAGGCAGTCTGCGTAACTTAGCAAGACCCTGTCTCAAAAAGTAAAAAACTGGGCTGAGGGTGCAGCTCAGTGGTCCAGCACTTGCAGGACATGCAAGGGCAAGGCCCTGGGTTCAACCCTCAGTACCACAAAAAATAAAAATAAAAAATAAAAAATGAAAAACGGAGCTGGGGGTGCAGCTCAGTGGTAGAGCATTTGCCTAGCATGTGTGAGGCCCTGGACTCAACCCCCACAACCACAAAAAAAAAAAGTTTATCCCAAGAGAGGTGATTCCACAATTCAAGCTGGGGGCAGGAGGAGGATGCAGAGAAAGAAGCAGACCTCAAATGCTAATGTCTTTTCCCTTTGATAGCTTTATTTCTCATATAAAATAATAAATAAGCATTCAGATTTTAAAGATTAACACGCCATTCTAAGTTTGATGCCTATGGCTATAGCACCTTACCCTACCACAGGGCACTTGTCTCCATCAGAACCCTTGCCCATTCCACAGGACGTGGCCGGAAGAGGTTCAGTCTTGAGAACAGGAGGTTAACATTGCCAACATCACTGTACAGCCATTTACTTGAGTTTAGTCAAGATTACTTTGAGAAAGCAATGCAGAATGAAGATTAGGATTGCTTTTGCCACCACAAGTTGGAGTTCTCAAAGGAGCAATGTTAAAAATTCCTCAGAACAAGAAGAAAATTTACCAAACGTTCTGCTAAAATCAAATTTCAAAAGCAAATGTGGTTTCTAAGTTAAGCAGAACCCCAGCTTCTTCTGGATCTTTACAATGTCATTATTATTTTGGAAAATCTTATGGCTTTGGGTGGGGAGAGTGTGAGATTGTCCTGACCCCATTTTAGACATGTTCTGGATTTCTTTTAAAATTGTGCCAACTTTCTTTCAAAAAAACAACAAACAAGTCTTGTTTTTAAAAAACAGAGGGGAAGCCAGGAGCAGTGGTGCACGCCTATAGTCCCAGCAACACGGGAGGCGGAGGCAGGAGGATATTGAGTTGGAGGCCAGAGGCAGCCTGTGTAACTTAGCAAGACCCTGTCTCTAGATAAAAAATCAAATTGAAAAGGGGCCTGGGGATGCAGCTCAGTGGTAGATTTCTTACAAAATGTGTGTGAGGCTCTGGCTTCAGCTTCCCAGTACTGCAAACCAATAAAACAAGTAAAATAAAATAACATAAAATAAAACTAAGAAAACTATTCCTCATACATATATACTGTGTTGGCTTCTCTATGTTGATTCTAACTTCCTGCAGAGATTTTCACAAAAGCTTTCCAAAGTATTTTGATGAGTTTTCAGATCTGGATCAGGTTAGATTTTATTACTAATTGAGGCTTCACCAACCACATACATATATATAAAGTGACTTTCATCAACCCCCCCCTCCAGAAACATCAAAAAAAATAAATTAGTCTAATTTTATCTTCTGCTGATTCACAGATTTGATTTCAATTAAAATCACCTATTCATAATTTGCACCACTGATCATAAATTTGCTTGGTGTCTAAAACTTCCTCTTATAAAAAAGAAAGCAGAAGCTGTCATGGTGGTGCATGCCTGTAATCTCACCAACTGGGGAGGCAGAGGAAGGAGGATCGAAAGTTTGAGATAGAGGCAGTCTGCTTAATTTAGCAAGACCCTGTCTCAAAATCTTAAAAAAAAAAAGGGGGGGGCTGGGGGTGCAGCTCAGTGGTCCAGCACTTGCAAAGCATACAAGCATGAGGCCCTGGGTTCAACCCCTAGTACCGTGAAAGAAAGAAAGAAAAAGAAAGAAAGGAAGGAAGGAAGGAAGGAAGGAAGGCAGGAAGAAAGAAAGAAGAAAGAGAGGGAGGGAGGGAAAGGAAGGAAGGAAAAGAAAAAAAGAAAAGAAAGGAAGGAAAAAAGGAAGGAAAGAAGGAAGGAAGGAAGGAAGGAAAGAAAGAAAAAAAAAGCAGGAAGCAAGATACAGAAAGCTCAGCAATCAGCTAAACATTTTTTTAAAGAACTGAATACCTCAGCTTTCCCTTGAGATATTTCCTAAAAGCTTTATCACTGGACTCAAAACACTGATTTGAGAGTATTGATGGGCTTTATTTGATTTGATAAATCAGCTTGCTCAATACAGTGCCCTGATGAGAAAGCCCAGTGAGTTAAAAAGAGAGTAAGAGGTATTTAACTCTGTCCTGAAGGAATTTCAGATGAGGAATGATAAGACCTAGAAAAACAAAACATGCAACACAACCCCCAAGAAATTAGTCACAGAGCAATACTGCAAAATTGCTCAGTACTATAAACCAAGAAACCATAAATGAGATTAAAAATAAAAGCAAAGATAGTTTTATTTGGATGCAGAAGAGATCTGCAAATCGGGAACACAGCTCAGCTAGGCAGACCCCACATTTCCTGGAGAAAGGCAAGATTGGGTTTTAACAGTGGAGAAGTGGGAGGTACCACTTAGCATTCTTTGGGGGAGATAAATTGGATTGAGACAAATTCAGAGCAAATCAGGATGGCCATAAATTTTGTAAGCCCATTGGAATGTCCAGGTCAAGAGGCAAACTGGCCAATCTGGTATTTCTCAAACTTTGCAAGGTGTTGTTAGATTCTGGAAAATCGTTCCCGTTGGCGGATTCAGTTCCCAACATAATGTCTGCGTGGCAATTTAGCCCTGTTGGTAAAATCTCAGACTCAGAAAAAGATTTTTGCTCCCTTTCTGACCATTCTGTGGCCATGTTGATTTTTATCTTATCATTAATAGCGGAAGAAGTTATAAAAGTATGTGATGAGAAGTGGGAAAAGACTTCACTACAGCAGCGAATCTTCCCAAACCCTGAAAGACAGAATAAAAGAAGCAGGATTTTCCTCTCTCCTAGCCCTTTGGGCTCTGGGAACAGCCATTTTGTACCTCCCATGTGCGCAAAGCTCTCTGAATCAAGTTCTCATGCGCACAGTTACAACACACAAACATAAAAGCAGCCTGATTTGCCCCAAGAAAAAAAACAAAACCAGCACCCAGGTTTATGTTTTCCAAATTTTATGTGGCAGCCATACATGTGGCAGAGACAGATTTACTGCGCACACAACGAAGTTAGGTGTGACCTTGAAAGCTGACCTTTGGTACGTAGACATAGGCGGAAGTGAAGTATATCACTTCCAGGTTTGGCCTAGAAAAACACCGCGTGTGATTCTTCCCCTATCTTCTGGATAGGTCATGATTCCAGGATGGCCTCAGAGCCTCCGTCAGCCGGGACCGCTGAATGTCTGCACGGAGGCGATAATCGTGAAGCTTCCCACACCTAACATCCCAGCCAACTGGCCTTCCTAAGAGTACATTCTATTCTGTTAAGCTACTGAGTTTTGGCTGTGAGGACAGCTGGCATAACCTCAAGATGTATTGTCATTTAAAGCAAAGAAAATGAAAGCAAAAAGACATGGAGTAGCTCCCCACCTTGTCAGCAGCTTCGTTTTTCCAAGGCTTCAGATATCCTTCATACCCACGGTCTGAAAACATTAATATGTGCCTTAGCTCTTTCAAGGAGGGAACAATCACATTCTTATAATTTTATTATGGTATATTGTTATAATTGTTTAATTTTATGATGAGTTATTATTAATCTCTTATCGTGCCTAATTTATAAATTGAATTGTATCATAGGTATATGTGTACAGGAAAAAGCCAGAGTATATACAGTCTGGGTTTTAGGTATCCAGGGGTGTTCTTGGAGGGTACTCCTGAGGATAAGGGGAGACTACCATACAGAAGGGAGAAGGACCTGACAACCCACTCCCAAAAATCAATCTGCCATTGAAAACCCTATGAACAGCAGAGAAGCACTGACAATAGTGTTTCACCTGTTATATGTAGGGTCGCTATGAGTCGGATACCGACTCCACGGCACCCAACAACAACAACAACAACCGTACAGGAAAGGATTTAGCTCAGTGGATAGAGCACCATTCTGCAGTCTCTGAGGTCCCCGGGTTGATTCCCAGCACTGCCATTTTTGCATTATTTCCTAGGAGGTTACTCCGATTGAAATTGCTGCAAAAATGGGAGAAGGACATGGCAATCCACTCCCAAGGCAATCCTGAAACAATCAGCCATTGAAACCCCTATGAGGGTCCCTATGAGTCAGGCACAACTCGACGGCACATAACAACAACAACAACCATATGGGAGACACTGCTGAATTTTGCTGAGGAATGTTAGACATTTACAAAAGGAGATTTATGATGACCTCATTTTCTTTTCTAAAAGTCAAAAATAAAACATGTGAATAACTCTTAAGTGCAGATACAGATATAAGAAAGTCTACCTTGTGATATATAGCACTGTGTCTTCCCCGGGGGATACTTGGGGCCAGAGTAGATTCTATCTATGGAGGAGACTAAGGCTCTGCATTAATGAAACAGGGAGTTTTCAAACGTGCAGTTTCCCACAGGGCATCCTCTTGCCTTTTGACTGTGTAACAGTTGACCCCAGTGGAATTTGACAGGGACCCAAATATATAAAACAGATCATGTTGGCACTGCTCTGGCTACAGTGAGAGTTGAGCATGTGACTGCAGCCCCACATGGTTTATGGCATCCCTGGAAATATCTTAACAAAATCTGTGACACTTGTAGGAGAACAGTGTGAAAGCCACAGTTCACACTACTTCAATCACAAAATATTAGGTACATTCACACCAAGCATTCTTCGTTTCCCTTATACCTTAGAATGGCCCCATCCCCTACTAGTTCATCTGTATTTTGGAATTTATTTAAAATTTCAATCTGAATTACCTCCTAGGAAATAAATTCCATTTTTCTTTAAAATATTCTTTGCATTCATCCTTCCTTCATTTTTTTCTACCAGTGACCTAGTTCACATGCATGTTACATTATCTTCATTGCCTCAGTTTCTCCCTACCTTCCCAATTCAGGCCAATTAGTCTTCACCAAATGTAAATCTGAGCCAGCCACTCTTTTGATGAAAACCCTCCAATGGCTGCCCACCATACCTTGAATAAAAATCCAGAGGTGTTTCAATGGCACCCAAGACCCTCCACAACCTGGCATTATCTCCACTCAGGCCCCCTCCTCTGCCTCCACTGGCCTCGTTGAGCTTCCTTGAACATGGCAACCACTCCTAGTTCCTATGTCTGTGCCCGTCACATCCCACCTGCCTACATTGCTCATTTGTGTATTTCATTCCTGTCTATGGACCAATTTTGACCTACACATGTGGCTTTCCCTGACCATTCTATCTCATCTTCTCCATCTGCCCTCCTACCCAGAGCACATCGGTTCTTGACATTAAATCATAAATGCATCTGCTTATTTTCTTTTCCTTAATCTCTTTAAGGATAGGATTTGGGTTTTTTGGTTGTTGTTCATTACTATATCCTCAACCCCTTAAACACTGTCTAGCACTTACCTATTGGTCAGTAAATGATCATTTAAAAGAATGTTGTTGTTGTTAGGTGCAGTCAAGTCAGTATCCAACTCATAGCAGCCCTACGTACAACAGGTGAAACACTATTGTCAGTGTTTCTCTGCTGTTCATAGGGTTTTCAATGGCGGGTTGATTTTTGGAAGTGGGTTGCCAGGTCCGTCTCCCAAGCCTACAGCACCTGGTATTCTCAGGCAGTCTCCCATCCAAGTACTAACCAGGCCTGACTCCGCTTAGCTTCCGAGATCTGACCAGAGCGGATGCCACAGGGCTAGGGCTGCAGGCATTTAAAAGAATAAATGAATGTATTCCTTGGAGGTTTTATGGTACCCGATTATTACTCTTTCCACCTCAAATGCATTCAAGCACCAACATGATCAGCCACGGCTTCTTTCTAGTCTTATTTCCCTTTCCAGAGTCTTGTGGATATTGATATACACAGCAGCATGGAGGACTCTCAAAAGCTAAGTGAAAGAAGCCGTCTCCAAAGGTTCATAGTGTGGGATTCCATGTCTGTGACAGTCTCAAAAGGACAAAGGCCAGATCAGTTGTCCCAAGAGTAATGGAGTAATGGCAGAGCTAGGACGTGGGGGGACGGTGCAGGAATAACACAAGGGAGGTTTTTGGAATGATGGAACTGTTTTGAGTCCTGATTATGGTGGTGGTTACATGAAAAAAATATTTATATATGTATTTTTATATATCATATAAATATCATATATATGTATGTGTGTATCTATATTTATATCTACATCTATATAGAGATATCTATATCTATATAGAAATATGTTGTTGTTGTTAGGTGCCATCAAGTTGGTATCCGACTCATAGCGACCCTCATAGGGTTTTCAATGGCTATTTCGGGATTACCTTGGGAGTGGATTGCCAGGCCCTTCTCCCATTTTTTTGTGGTGGTGCTGGGAATCAAACTGCGGACCTCAGAGACTGCAGCGCAGTGCTCTACCAACTGAGCTAAATCCCAGCCCATATATAGATATAGATATAGATATAGATATAGATCTGTAGCCATAGCACTCTGACATCTGATCCCACCTGATCTCAGAAGCTAAGCAGGGTTGGCCTGGTTAGCCCTCAGATTGGTGACTGCCTGGGAATACCAGTGCTGCAGGCTTGGGAGAAGGACCTGGCAGCCCACTCTGGAAACAATCAGCCATTGAAAACCCTATGAATATCAGAGAAGCACTGACAATTGTGCTGGGTTTGGCACAGTGTCAGGGAGTGTTTCGTTCTGTTGTACATAGGGTCTCTATGAGTTAGACCCAACTTGATGGCACCTAACAACAACAACATGTGCATCATGGCTGTAACAATTACATATGTGTGTGTATTGAAATTCATAGAACTATATCCTCAAATTTAATAATTTAAAATATAAACTTAGAAACAAACAAATATGCAAAAGGCTGGACATGGTGGCACTCACTTATAATGCCAGCACTCAGAAAGCTGAGGCAAGAAGACCGTAAGTTTGAGGCCAGCCTGGGCTACATAGCACAACCCCATTAAAAAATAATAATTAGATCTTATGGACTCTAAGATCCAGAAAATCGAGTACTTGCTATTCTCCCACCTTGCCCTGGCTTTCCTGTCCAACCCCAAGCTTTGGTGACCCCTCTTGTAATCTCTCCTGTGTCTCTCCTCTCCTTTCTAAAAGTCTCCCTCTGCCAGAACTTCCACATTGAAAGCCTTCTGCAGAATCCAGAGTGATTTTTCTGAAATATGCCTTTCACCACTTTCCTCTTGCAAAACTTTCAATGGCTCCCTGTCACCTATAGCAGCAGTTTTCAAGCTTTCCTCCTTTTAAAGCCACTTTAATTGGAGTCTTTTTCAGTAGCCCAGGACACAGAACAGACCAACTTGGAAATGCCTTCGGTTGACCTAGTTAACAAGGGGTGGGGTGCTTGAGTCCCACCAGAGTTCTTCTCTGAGCCCCAGTTTATATTCTACCCCAACCTCAAAACTACCTCCTTAGAACCTCAAGTGCTCAGAGAAGTATCCGTTGAAAACCAGTTGCCAACAGGACAAAGTCTAAGTTTTCTGAGTTATATTTCTGACCTCTGAGAGATCTTACTGTTTGTGTTTAAGAATATGGGACTGTAGGAAAAGGGCAGGGGACGTGGAAGACACCGGATTCAAGCCCCAAGCAAGCCACTTGCTTGCTGTATGAACCTTATCAAACCTCTGTTATCTCACTGAGAAACTTCGTGTGGTAATACTTATGTCATAGTGTTCTCATGATGATATCACATAGTACCTGAACTCTTTTGTAAAGTGTACAGTACTTTGTGTCTGCAGCTGTAGCCCTGTGGCATCCGATCCCGTCAGATCTCGGAAGCTAAGCAGGGTCAGGCCTGTGTAGTACCTGGATGGGAGACCTCCTGGGAACACCGGAAGCTGTAGGCTTGGGAGAGGGACCTGGCAACCCCCTCCCAAAAATCAATCTGCCATTGAAAACCCTATGAACAGCAGAGAAGCACTGACAATAGTGTTTCCCCTGTTGTACAGAGGGTCGCTATGAGTTGGATACCGACTCGAGGGCACCTAACAACAACAACAACAACAGTACTTTGTAAAATGTATAAGAGAGTACTAGTACGTTGGGAGCCAATATAAGTCCTGGCTTAAATTGTATATAGGTTGGGGCTCTATGACCTTGAACATCTACAAGTTCTTCCATTTGCTACCCTTAGGCAAGTTACTTATCCTCTGAGTCTGCTGTCTTATGTGCAAGATGGAGGAAATACAGCATCACATCCAGACATGAAAACCTCCAGAGGAAAAAGAGAGATACCTCTTTCCATAAGCTTTTTTTAAAGAGCAAGAGAATCTTTTCCCTAAGTCTTCTAGCGACCTAGCCTTAGTTTGGCCAGGGCTGCATCCACGTCTAAAACAGTCTTGAGAAGGGGCATGACACCAACATGGGAAAAGATGCCCAAACTAGATGGTGGCTGGGCCAGCAAGAAAGAAGAAGAAATGGCTTTTTTGTAGGTATGCAACAAAGTTGGCTCTAATTTCTGTTCTGAGACCCCTCTCAGTAAGCAAGGCTTCTCAATGTAAAACATTCCTCCATTTCATGAAGAACTTCTGAATATGATGTCAACTCTCTGCAATGTATAGTGCCTTCAATGGATTCTTTTTACCTGAAAATAAGTCTTATACTTTGCCTCTTCCTTATCAGCATATTTAATTACATCCTTCTGATTGTCTTTACATAAACCATTTTAAGTTTCCCAAGAGGCTAAGCTTCCAAGAGCATGTTATCATGTACAATAGGTACCTCTGACCAGCCCAAGGGAGAAAAGTAGTTTTCTGTGAAGAAAAAAAATGACATGAACAAAATAGGAAGGAATTAAAATTTTTCACAAAGATAAAATGCTAACTTTTATGCATAAAGAGTACTGCCTTGTTTTGATTACATGGCAGAAAATACAAGCAATTTGATGCTGTTATTATGTTGTTGTTAGAGTCGGTATCCAACGCATAGCGACCCTCTGTACAACAGGGGAAACACTATTGTCAGTGCTTCTCTGCTGTTCATAGGGTTTTCAATGGCAGATTGATTTTTGGGAGGGGGTTGCCAGGTCCTTCTCCCAAGCCTACAGCTTCTGGTGTCCCCAGGCGGTCTCCCATCCAGGTACTAACCAGGCCCGACCCTGCTTAGCTTCTGAGATCTGACGGGATTGGATGCCACAGGGCTATGGCTGCAGGCGTTGTTATTATAGAGAGAGCTAAAAGTAAGTTTACTGCTTACATATAAGGACACTAAGTAACAAAATGATTGAACACCTCACTAGATTATATAATTTAGCTCAAAATGACAATGTCAGTTATTAGCAGAGACCAGACTCCTTATCCACGTTATCAACTTTTGAATCAGAACCCATCTCAATAATGATGGAGGTCAATTTCCAAGATCACAATTATTAGTTTCAGAAGCTCAAGTCATATTCAATTTGAGAACTGATGAAAAAGAAATTAGAAACGAGGCATGAGAGCATTTTTTATAGATCAACGTAAAATTGTGCCTGATTGACTTTTAAACAATTTACCAGTAACGTGATCAAAGATCATGCCGGAGTTGGAATAATTTATACTAACAGAATCTTGGATTTCACCAAGAGAGCAAAACAATTTTTATCATCATCCCTTTGGGTGGAAGAGGGAGCCAGTGCATCTTCGTCAAATCACTTCCATCTGTTCACAAAAGTAATTTCCCTTCAAAATAACTACCCACTAGCTTCCAGCTGCTTGGTGGTCTGAAACATGAGAAATGTTCTTTCATGAAGGGATTTGCTGATGCTCAGCCGTCTACACTGAAGCTCTTAGAGAACACTTTCCTCCTCAGTGTGGTGTTCAACCTGTTGTAAATGTCCGTGAATTCATACATGCCCAATGACTCTAAATGTAATGACACAGAAAAACAATACCCACCTCCCCATTGCAGATCTTCATTGCAAAACATAAAGGTGAGGCTTCAATATATGAATAATTCATAATGGCTTATCACCCAGTAATCACGGCTTGAATTTCCATCACTACTGTATTTACCCATTTTTTAAGATTAAAAAATGGCTACAAATTCTGCTAAAAGCATGGTAACTTACAAAGCCACAACTTTAGTTTGGGACTCCAGAAGATTGGAATTTAAATTCTGGCTCTGTCGACTAGCTGAATGGCCTTGTGCCAGTTACTTAAAATCTGACACTCGATGTCCTTATGTGCATAAGGGAATAAAAATATTTGCCTCCCGGATCTTTATTATATCATACCACAATAAAAGCAAGATGTTTAATACAATTCCTGGAACACAGCACTTCATACTGATTATAACGAGTCTGTACGTATGTGATATTCACTTGTCAAAAACAATCCTAAAACTGGAGAAAACATGAAAGAAATTTTTGTGAATTTAGTTTCTTGCTTTATATGTTAAACAGTTCCATCAGAGCTCTTGTTTTTAGGACATTAAAATGCTTAAAGATAAAAGTTCCAAACAGGAAAAATATTCCACTTACTTTTTATCTTCTTTTTTAAAAAAATAAATGTTAACCTGGGTGTGGTGGTGCACGCCTGTAATCCCAGCGGCTTGGGAAGCAGAGGCAGGAGGATCGCAAGTTCCAGACCAGAGGCAGTCTGTGTAATTTAGTGAGACCCTGTCTCAAAAAGTAAAAAAATGGGCTGGGGGTGCAGCTCAGTGGTCCAGCACTTGCAGAGTATGCAAGCATGAGGCCCTGGGTTCAAACCCCAGTATCGCAATGAATGAATAAATAAATAAATAAATGTTAGAGAGATACAAAGTAATGTTATTTGATATATCCATTATGCAACTATTCAATCAATTTTATTATACATCCATCACTCTACACATTTTACAGGGTGAAACAAAAAAGTAGAAATTTTAATAAGTATAACAGTCATATGCACCCATCAGTTATGCCCTCATTTTTCTCTTTCCTTTTTTTTTTTTTTTACTTCGGTACTGGGGGTTGAACCCAGGGCCTCTCGCTTGCATGCTTTGCAAGTGCTGGACCACTGAGCTGCACCCGCAACCCTTTTTCTTTTTTTTTTTTCACTTTTTGAGACAGAGTCTCACTAAGTTACACAGACAACCTCTGGTCTCGAACTTGCGATCCTCCTGCCTCCGCCTCCCAATCTCTTTCCTTTTCAGCTTTCTTTTTTTCTCCTTGTATTCATGTGTTCATATCGTTGCATCCCGTATTTTGTGCTTTTCTTCTCCCTCTTTACCCTGCTGCACTGTTCCCCCTCTCCTTTCTCCCTTCCCCAACCTCTGCTAATCCCACCTGCTGATCCCCTCTCCCTCCCTACAGGGTCCACTTGTATTTTCTTCCATTCTTAGTTAAGTATGACTGTTCTCCATTTACTTTCTCATTCTTTTCCATTTGAAAACAAACTCCTGATACAGCTAAGGATGACTTAGTCCATGTGCATGCGTGACACTCTTTCTTTTAAGGATCTATTGAAGGCACTGCACAAGACAATGTCGAGATTTGAGATGGCAAGAGAAAATATACGATGATGTGTTTCCTCTTTGCCTCACAAACAGACAAATACCAATTAACAAAATCTAGATATGTGACTGCGTTCTCAGCCCTTGGGGAGGCTGAGGCGAGGGTTGAAGGGTGGAGACCAGCCTGGGTTACATAGTAAGACTGTGTCTCAAAAAAACCAAACAAAGGACTGGAGCTGTAGCTCAGTGGTAGAGCGAACGTTTAGCATGTACGAGGTCCTGGGCTCAAACAATAAATACATAAAAATAAGTTCAGTTGTGCCTCTCCTGAACTTTGTGACAAGGAAAGAAGAAAAATTGGAGGGAAATGAGAAAAAAAATAAGACCAAATGTGTTTAGCTGTTTTACTGCCATGGACTCTCCAAATAAAGTGTTTAAACGCCTTAAATAAATCTAATAACAGGTCATAAAGTTCTGATTGTGACACAGCGATGAAACAATACTGTAAGGCAGCTAGAACAACTGTTATTTATTATGAAAAGATCACTGGTCCTGAATTAACATGGGTTTGTGACACATAATCAAAATTGAAGGAAATACTTCATCTTAATTAGAGGGTAATAAAAATAAAGATAAGTTTTTTCCCATCCAAGTTTACAGACCATCCCACTTGAATTCTATCTGCTCAAACTCTTGAACACCAGTTTAAGAATTCCTGCGTTAGCAGCAGGAATTCTTTTTTCACAATAGTAAGGACATGGATCAACCAAAGTGCCCATCAACAGAAGAATGGATAAAAAAATTATGGTACATATACACAATGGAATGCTACTCAGCAATTTTAAAAAGTGAAATAATGTCATCTGCAGCAAAATGGATGGAACATCATCTTAAATAAATGAGCACAAGCCAAAAAGAGAAATACCATGTTCTAGCTCTTATGTGGGAGCTGAATCAAACTTAAAGGAAAAAAATCCTATATATAAATTGAAACATAATAAAAAGTTCAATTAAACTTAGTGTAGAAGGGACAGTTTAAGGAGCAGAAAGGAGGGAGGGCTCTAGCAGAGGGAAGCGATGATTGGAGAAGATGGGAGGGGGAGGAGGATCAATGAGAAGGGATGAAGGAGGGAGGTCAATCTCAATGTAAACAGCCAACTTTATGAGTATGGTGGGGGAAAAAAGGGGAAGATAGAAAAAAATCTAGAATAGCTAAAATTAATAATAATAATAATAATAATAATAATAATAATAATTGCAAAGGCCAGCAATAATGTAAGCAGACTAGATCACTCATCTAACACTGGTGGGAATGTAAAAAGGTAGATCACTACAGAAAAAGCTTTGGATTTAGATCAAAATTGGGATGCACATATATAGATAAATATTCTCACAAAAAGATATGCAAGTAGAAAGGAGACCATTGGTGGGGGTTGGGGATAGCAGAGGAGGATCTTGAGAGGGTAAGGGGGAAGTTAAGTGAGCAATGTATAATGAAAGCATATGTGGAAATGTCATAATGAAACCCATTAAGTTGTACATTGAAAATTACCAATAAAAAAGGTATCTATGAAAAAAAAGGAAAGAATTCATGCATCAGGGACATACCAAGCCCATTTTGTATCTTCTTAAATGTAAGACAGAACTGGAATATGACTTTCTTTAAATCTGTTCAGTTGTGACAGATACGTCCCTTCCTTTAGTCTCTTGTGTGCAACATTCAAGGAAAGATCAAGTTAAATGGAAAGCAATTCCTTTTGTTTTCTCACAAAAATTTTTCTAAAATGGGACTTTTCTATGCTGTGAATAAAGTACCATTTTTCTACTTTTCCTGAATGTTAAATCTATTTTCAAATTCACCTGATGATATAATCCCATGATAAATCAAAATATTGTCATTGACCTGATTTCGTTTTACCACAGCAGACACACAGCTCCAGTATAATAATTTTAAAGTGGAAACCACAAGAATTTGTATAGTCAACAATGAAAATTATACTTCGCCAGTTTTTCTTGCTGAAATCTCTGTGCAAAATAGTGCAGAAGAAAAATCCAACTGCTCTACTATGCTAAAGGATCTCCCCCTTGTGCCTAAACTTTGTACTGAGCTCAAGCAGGATTAAAAGTCAGCGGCATGACCTGTATGGGTTAAAGAAAAGAAAAAAAAAGCACAGAGAAAAGCAAGTTGCCTTCCCATGATAAGCAGTTAGTCAATATTGAAAGTTTGGAGCTTAGAAATCTAACACAAGCCCTGTTGTGTTGCTGTTAGGTGCCATCAAGTCGTGTCCGACTCAGTGACTCTTACAGGGTTTTCAATGGCTGATTGTTTCAGGATTGCCTCAGGAATGGATTGCCACGTCCTCCAATTTTTTGTTTTGTTTTGTTTTTGTGGTGCTGGGACTCGAACTCAGGACCTCAGAGACTGCAGAGCGGCATTCTACCAACTGAGCTAAATCCGAGCCCTGCACTGTTGTAGGAGACCTAGAACAATAGCATGGCTCTAAATAATTAGCAATGACTGAAAACTTGTTGCAAAATGAATAAAAGTTGTCTGAGATGTTCATTTCAGCTTTTTTATAATAGGAAACAATTTAAACAACCTATATAAGGAAAGAAAATACGTAGCCCAAATGAGAAATTAACCATAATATAATATTTAAGGAACAGGGGGTATTCAAAAATGCATACATGTATTGAAAACCCCAAATTATATAATATACACTCTTTTTTAAATGAAGAAGTACTAACCAATCTCCTAAGGTAAGTCAGGCTTTCCAGCAGACCCATTTCATCTTCAGACCTCAATTTAAATAGCATCATCTCAAGGGTTTAAAGAACACCTATCAGTCATTCATGGGGCACTTACTCTGTGTTGAATATTGTGCAGGACACAGCCCCCAAAGATAGGGTGGTGGCTGCCCCAAGAAATGCACGACCACAGGGATCGACATGTTAGATGTGTCTTTGAGCTCCAAAAGGTCTGAAAATGAGGTGAAGTCATATAAAATAAACTGACCAGGGAAATTACAACACACCAAAGAAAGGCAGGCAGGAAGGAGAACAACTTGAATGGTGGTCTCTGATGTTAAGGCCTCAGTGTGTGCTGATGGTCCATAATCAACAGTAGTTTCCTGTCTGAGTTTATAAAAGCAAAAGACCAGGTTATATGGACTATTCAGGTGGCCACTAGGGGATGCCAGAATGCGAGGATCTTTCCCCACGTTTCCAGGTTCCCTAAAGTTATCTGGCTTTGAGATTAAATGTGGGCCAGAAAGAACATCTACTTTTCCAGTAAAACTCTGAGACTGTGACTTAGGTCACAGTTAATAGGAAACCGGTGTTACCGATTCAATGTGTCCCCTCCAAAATTCAAGTGTTGAAATTTAAAGGCCAAGGCCTTTAAAGGCCAATTTAAAGGAATAGCATTTAAAGGAATGCTATTTAGAGATGAAGCCTTTAAGAGATCATTAGGGCCAAGCACAGTGGTTTACTCCTGTAATCCCAGCAATTGCAGGCTTGAGGCCAAAGGCAGCCTGCATAACTTGTTATTGCCGTTAGGTGCTGTTGAGTCATGTCTGACTCATACTGACCCTTATATGGTTTTCAATGGCTGTTTCAGGATTGCCACGTCCTTCTCCCGTTTTTGCGGTGCTGGGAATCAAACTTGAGACCTCAGAGACTGCAGAGTGGTGCTCTACCAACTAACCTAAATCCCAGCCCCCTAGTGAGGGGCTGGGGGTGTAGCCCAGTGGTAGGCGCTTGCAAAGCATGTGTGAGGCTTTGGGTTGAACCCCCAAGTACCCCAGGGGTAAAAAAAAAAAGGCTCATCAGGTCAGAGGGCTCCTCTGGTCCTAAGTGGGGTTAAGGCACTTATAAAAAAGGCTTCACACAGAGTTTGGCTCACTTCCCTCTACCTTTTGCCTTATGAAGACTTCCCATCCTCCAGAAGACACAGCACCAAGGTACCATCTTAGAAGCTGAGACTGGCCCCTCATCACACAAGGAACCCGCTGGCACCTTGATTTGGACCCTCAGGCTCCAAAACTGTGACAAATAAATTTCTTTTGCTTTTACACTTCCCAGTCTCAGCAGCACAGACTAAAACTAAGGGAATTAGAAATCAAGTATTTATGAATCCCTGGTTTTATTGCTAATCAAGGAAAAAAACTTCTATGCCTCCAGCAAGAACTAGTAAACTAAAAAAAAAAAAAAAGCCAAAAGTAAAATAACAGCAAGGGGAATCAAAAACAGAAGTTGGAAAAATATTTCAGAACTAATAATAATAATAATGGCTTAACCCTATTCTTTTTCACAGAAATGTGAGAAAGTACACATAGAGAAAAACTTATAAGTATATACATCAAAATCACAATGAGATATATGGAAATTATAGTATTATGTTCTTGTTCTTTTATTTTTCCCTCTGGTTTATTCATTTTCTACAATTTCAAGATCTCACTTACTGTTTACCTTAAGTGTTAGACACTACACCAGCACTTTAGCTAGTTAATGACTTGCACATATAGAAGTTTTCAAATTTCTTTCAGTACAATTCATTTTATTATTCCAGTGCAAGTAAACACTTCCAGGTTTAGTTCCAATTTTTCTTTCAAAGCCGACAGGAATTTCTAGCCTTTAACACCCGTACGATGACCAATAAAATGTGTAATATAAAAAATGAATTCACTGTTGGTAGTATCTAAATTCAAGGATCTATTTTTCTAGAGCTGCAAACTAAAAAATCTGTTCATGTCAAATGCTTCTGTGATGCACATCATAGAATGTAATAGACACTGCATTTTTTTCTAATACTATTTGTTTCACTATGTTAAATTTTGTGCTTCCTAACATCCATTTCACAAGTAAATCAAAATACAACTACGTGCAAATAAAACAGGAAATGAAATATAATTCAAGACAACAAAAGTGATAAATCACTTATGAGGTCAGTTTCACTAGTATGTGCTCAAGCATCACCGTTGTAAGAAATGCCTCTCTTTATAAAGAGTTACTGAAATGCATATTTTCACTGAGCCATTATTTCAAGAGCCCAAAATTAAATAAAATTCCATGCTTCCTAGGATATTAAATACCATGCATCTATTAAGAAAAAAATAGGATTAACTTAAAAGTAAGATTCACTTATGTTTTGCTTTCTACACAATAAAAGTTTCATTAAAACCACTTCAAAGTATGCATTTAACTTGAAATGGTCACTAAAATTCCAACATAATTGTAAATACCTGTAACTAACTTAAAATCCTTTAACTGAAAAAACACTGTAGTGGGGCAAAGAGTCCCAGGGAAGCATCACCCAGAGCGCATGTCAGGAAGTGAGCACTGAGAAGCTGCGCTTCCTGAAGCTGAGGCAGGGCAGCCCAGGGACTAGATCCCCACACAGCCTTTCTGGGGATGGAAAGTGCTGTCGAGATCTTGCTACACACCCGGGAGCTCCTACTCAAATCAAAGTGGCCCATCAAACTGAACTATTCCATACTTCCCAGTGGTCAGCCAGTTGGGCTCCGAAGCCATGAGCTGCTCAGCCTGCCCAGGCTGCAGACCCACCTGAAGCTCAGCTTTGAGGGTTCTTATGCTGCACAGAGGGGCGGGGTGGAAGCCACGCAGAGCCTGACGAAAGGGCACGGTGAACTCCCACTTTCTGTCACCTGTCAACTTCCTGTAATTCAAATCACCTTTGAATAAAATTAAACTCGCCTTTTGTAGTTCAGCATATAAGTCAGGGGCAACCTGGGGCATTGCACAGTACGCGTGAGGCAGAGTCCAAAACATATGATCATGGTAAGTCCACCTACCCATCTGAATATAGTTTTCCCAGTCAGCCCCACACGTGAACATACACTCGAAATCACAATGCTTTACTTGTTCAATCACCCAATTAAAGTCTTGTAGGGTAGTGTCAGAAACAAACCACGGAATAGTTTTTCCATAGAAGTGAATCTCAGTAGCCAATTCAGAGGACAACAAGAAGTCAGCTAACACTAAATCCGTAACAAGTTCGAACCCGGAATTATCCAGAACAATATACACTCTGACTATGGACGCTTCTTCTCCTGCGTTCCTGTGTTTACGGAGCAATGACCAAAGACACTCCATGTCATTCACTAACATGAAAGGTTTCAGGTCTTCCAAAGAATCTATTATACTGCTCTTCTGAGAACTACTTTCTCCACCGGAGAGAGACAGATCACACTTATTTCCCCAGAGTGAAATCTGAAAAAGAAAGGCATAAAACAGTCATCCTTCTTTTATATAACCAATAAGAAATACTGTGTAGGAAGTGAGGGAGGGGTTGCTAAAAATAGTCATACAATTTATTTCTACAAAACTCTTAAAATTTCCACCAAATCTACACTTGAATAATGGAAAGTTTGTTTACATGATGCTGTATTCATAAGGTAAAACTGAAATTTTTAGTTGATATGCAATGGACTGAATGGTTTGAATGACTTTATCACCCACTGAATGGTTTGAATGACTTTATCACCCACATCATTTTACTCAGAATGAAGGTTTTGCATCTTGCAGATATTAAAACATGCTATAAAGAGAAGCTCAGAGTTTATTTCATAATCAGTTGTACGGAAAAAAATAAAACACTTCCCTTTTTCCTTCCAGTTTCCCCTAAAATTGTCCAGTTTCTTTTATTAACTGTATAACCTTTAGGACATGGCAACCTGTTGGAGATTTAGTTCTCTCATTGTAAAATAAAGAAATTACAAACAGTGACCTCATCTTGGTGGGGTTTTTTTGTTGGTGGTGCTGGTTTTTTGCCTTCATGGGGGGTTGAACCCAGGGCCTAGTGCTTGCATACTTTGGAGGCACTGTACCATTGAGCTACACTCCCATCTCATTGTTTTAGTTTTTATTTTGAGACAGGGGCTCGCTAAATTATGCAGGCTGCCCCTGGCCTTGAACTTGCAATCCTCCTGCATCTACCTCCCAAACTGCTGGGATTATAGGCATAAGCCACTATGCCCGGCCCAGTCTAACTCTTTAGACAAGGTGATGTTAACTACAGACCCACTGTAATGGTTTATCTATTATTTAGCTTAAAACTGAAATAATACTCAATGTTAATCTGCAGAAAATAGAATATAGATCTTTTTTTTAAACTATAAAATTACATGTTCAGGACTGTAGGCTCTGGAATTAGAACTGGGCTCAAATCCCAACATCTTCAATTTATGATCATTGGCAAATAAGATCTCTAAGGCTCAGGTTCCACAACCTAAAAACTAGACAATAATACTTTCCTCACAGTTATTCTGAGAATCAATTGACATAATCCATGTAAATAACATAATATACTCGGGACACAGTCATACTCAATAAATATTAGCCAAAATAGGTCCTATTCTCATTTGTGATTTAAAATTAGGGAAAAAGCTAAGCACAGTGGCCTGTGCATGTAGTCTCAGCTACTTGAGAAGAACCTGAGACAGGATTGCATTGGCCCAGGAGTTTAAGGCTAACTGGGCAACACAGCAAAATCCAGCCTCAATAAAATAAAGTAAATTAGGAAAATAAACCTTCCAATCAAGAGTGTTATTCTTTTTAGAGAGATAAATGGATGGATTTTTTTTTAAGGTACAAAATCTAAGCTGGGCATGGTTGTGAGGTGCCATCGAGTGGTATCCAACTCATAGCAACCCTCACAGGGTTTTCAATGGCTGATTGTTCGTGATTGCCTTAGGGAGTGGATTGCCACATCCTCTTTTGTGGGGCTGAGGATCGAACTCAGGACCTCAGAGACTGCAGAGCGGCACTCTACCAACTGAGCTAAACCCCAGCCCTGGGCACGGTAGCACACACCTGTAATCCAAGCATTTGGGAGGCATTAGCAGGAGGTTTGCAAGTTCTGAGTCAGCCTGGGCTACATAATGAGCCTCTGTCTCAAAAAAAAAACTACAACAAAGTGTTGTTGTTCAGTGCCATCGGGTCGGTCTCTGACTCATAGCGACCCTCATAGGGTTTTCAATGGCTGTTTCGAGATTTACTTGGGAGTGGATTGCGAGGCCTTTCTCCCATTTTTGCGGTGCTGGGAATTGAACTCGGGACCTCAGAGACTGCAGCGCAGCGCTCTACCAACTGAGCTAAATCCCAGCCCACAACAAAGCGTAAGACTTCAATAATAACTGAAAGGTCCAAGGCCACACTTTCCTATGACTGCTGGAGAAACACGTACAGTGGCGTACATGATGGCATTCTCTGCGGGTCTCCTGCACGTTTCCTTCACACCGCCTCCCAGTTTGTAATTATACAGACAATTGTGCAGTTACTTGACTGTCTCTATTTCTTCCAGGTCACAAGGCTTTTGACAGCCAGGGTGAGCCTGTTGTTTCCCACCACTCCGTGTCTGGATGTGTCTGACACAGCAAATCCATATGAGTCTGCGCAGACAGCCATAGAGCGCTACAGCTTTTGAAAACTGATCAAAATTCCCAGCAAACTAAAACACCTTCAGGCTTCATTTGGGACATTAACTTTTCACCCACTGGGAACAGTAAGAGAAGGCAACTTTGGCCTTCTTTATGTGGGAGCAGGGTGACAGAGCAGGGTAGATGGCCAAATCAGATGACAGGAAGCAGGCTGGTACTCAATTCTTCTTTCCAATTTATTACAATTATGGGACAAAGAATATATTCAAAGACTATTCCCTAAAAGAATGGGCTAGGTGGGCATTAGGAGCTGGCATGCCAGTGTTCTTTGTCTTTTAATTCTAAGGTAAACACGAAGTTCAGAGGGAGAAAAAAATCAGGCAAGAAAATTAGTTTTAAAAAAACTACTAATAAAATACATATATTGCTAATCTGGAAACATTACTATATAAGACATTCATGATCTGATCTTTACCTGCAGAAGTTTAAAGAACTCATTTTTCAGCTGATTTTCATCTAGGTCTTCAACAGGTTTCAACTGTTGCAAGTGAGTACATAAGGCAATGACAGATTCCCTTGATTCAAAGAAATTTTGGTTTTTGGACTCTTTAAATACATCAAAGTCATCAATTGGTGGACTAAAGCAGGAGAAAAACATAAGTAAAACGTTAATATAAGCTTTCACCTTTAGAAAAACACACATATATTTGGCTAATTGCAGTTCTTTAAAGGTAAGAGAACAGCACCATCTAGCCTCAATAATTAGTGATAACAAATAACAGAGAAACCAGAGATAATCAAGATACATAAAATAGACCCCTAAACTCATTTTAATAAATTGTCAAAGTTTCTCAAAGCAAGTGTTTTACTGAAATTGTTGTTGTTGTTGTTAGGTGCGGTGGAGTCGGTATCTGACTCATAGCGACCCTCTGTACAACAGGGGAAACACTATTGTCAGTGCTTCTCTGCTGTTCATGGGGTTTTCAATGGCAGATTGATTTTTGGGAGGGGGTTGCCAGGTCCTTCTCCCAAGCCTACAGCATCTGGTGTTCCCAGGCGGTCTCCCATCCAGGTAGTAACCAGGCCCGACCCTGCTTAGCTTCTGAAATCTGACGGGATCAGATGCCACAGGGCTATGGCTGCAGGCTTACTGAAATTAGTAAATAATTATAGTGACTATGTCCATAATTATGTACCTAGCAGAGATTCCAGGGCAAAAGGAGAAAGATTCACAAAATTTTAAGCTTTAGTTTAAGCTTTAGTACATCTTTTGAGTACCCAATGTCATAGAGTTCCTAGTAACAAATATGTGAATATGAACAGAATATTTGAATACAACACAGTAATCACCAAGTGAGTTGAACCCTAAGTATCAGAGAAACACAACTGAATACGTGTAAATCTCACAAGGATGACAAACTTTGACTCTGTGTGTGTGTGTGTGTGTGTGTGTGTGTGTGTGTGTATACACATATTTGGTCAAATTTTGTTGTTGTTAGGGGCCATCAAGTCAGGTCCAACACACAGTGACCCTATGTATAACAGAAGGAGACACTACCCAACACTGTGCCATATACACGATCTTTTTTATGTTTGAGCCCATTGTTGTAGCCACTGTTTCTTCTCATTCTGAGTCATGTACATCAGCAAATGAAGGTCCTAGGGGCTCTACTCCATTCCCATCATTAAGGTCAGTTCTATTTTGAGGAAGCAACTCTTCCCCAGTCATCTTCCAACCTTGAGGGCTCATTTTCTGGCACTATATTTGGCAGGGCCAAATTTTACTTCCAGGTTAATTTTTACCATAGGTAAGGTTTGTGCCACAGCTACATTTTCATTAGAAATGAGAAAAAAATCACAAGCTATAAATACTAATGACCTTTATAGAAATGAAAAAAAAAAAAAAGACTTTCTGATAATCTGATTGTTGGCCATCATTTGGGGGCCCCCCCGAGAAAGACCTAGAAGGAGCTTGGGTGGAGATTCGTCTGACCCAGGTAGAGGCCTGAACCTTATCCAAGTTTTACCCTATTCTTGCCCCTCCCACTTGTAACTCGGGACATAGAGTTGAGAGTCCTAGAAAGGATTCCAGGGACGGAGGCTTGTCTAGCATGCTTGGAAGACTAACATCTATCCTCTGGGGCTGGCGACCTTTGTCCCACATCCTGGTATTCCACTCCTCCCCCTCCCATCAAGTGATCCAAGACAGCCGCCAAACAGCCTAGCTCTGGTGTGGCCTCTTTCAATCTGACTGGCTGCCCAGGGCCACCTGATTGGTGGGAAAAGGAAGCTCAGTGATTGGCCTGGCCTGCACCTAACCCCCCTATTAAAATTTTTCTTTTTCAAATCCCCAGTTATATAACTGCCACACGGGGTAGAGGTTACTCCCTGATTGGCTATTTCTGGGTCCACGCCCCCTTCATAGAAGCTATATAAACCAGCACTACTAGCTTTCCTTTCCTCCCTTTTGTTTTTGATCCTCCCCTATTCATCTGCTCTCCAAGCCCTTTCAAACCTGACCCCCACACCCCACTCCTGAGACCTGCAACCTCCAGCACTACCAGTGAAGACATGTGAGGACTGCAAGCAAGACTCTGTCAAGTCTTGGGCCTCCAAAACAGCAAAGGCTCCAAGCAAGACACGAAGAGCTCTCTGCTTTTCTTCCCCCTCCTTGTGAAGGAGGAGAGCAGAGAAGGTGAACTGAGAGCGACAATAGGAGACACACCATAGGACACTTTCATCAAGCGTCGTTGTGCTGCACCCCCTTTTGTTCACCTTGGTAGATCCAGCTTAATAAATTCTGTTCCTGTTTGCAAGAAGGCTCCTGAAGTCCTTCTTTGGCGCCACTGGCTCTTGCCTATTTCCAAGGGTCCCCGAGCACCCGTGTTGAGGCAAGCTCTGTTACCCCGCCAGGCCGGAGTGAACCCCAACATCTGATGATCTAAATAAGCTACTTTCTTCGTGAACCATCTATGTTAAGATAAAAACAGTGTAAGACGGATGTAATGGGATTGGTTTTTGGGGTTTTTTTTAAAGTAACATACCAGCATTTATACATCCAATTGATGGCAACCTCCCCTGGTCAGTCAATCATCTTTATTCCCAGGATGCTGCCACTGCTGAAAGCACTTTTGGAATTCCTCTTTTGGAATTTTCTTCAGAACCTGTGGCACATTATTAAATGTCCTGTCAGTGACCACACATCTTCACAGTCTACTTTTGGAAACAGCCAAAAGTCACTCAGAGCAATTTCAGTAGAACAAAGTGTAAGGTCAAATTGAATAAAAACATTTTTGGTAAAAAAAAATGAGGAGTGACTTGAAAATAATGAAATTAATTTTTCTTTGGAGGACTGTAAACTGGCTCTGAACAAAATTCCAAAGAATTCAAAGGTATTTTTAGCAATGACAGCATTGCTGAAAGCAGCCCTTCAAGGTGATTTAAAAGGATAAAAACCACTTGGATGCATGGGTTCAAATGCAGGGTCACCAAACAGTAACTCTGATCAGGCCCATCACCCATTTTATATGATTCACAAACGAAGAATTGTTTTTACATTTCTGAATGGTAAAAAACAAAGTGAAAGAAATGTTTTGTGGCATATGGATTTCAAATTTCAGTGTCCATAAGTGAAGTTTCATTGGGACATAGCCATGTTCATTCACTGGAATATTGTCTTTGGCTGATTTCACACCACAATGGCAGAGTTGAGTGGCTGCAACAGAGACCATATGGCCCACAAAGCTAAAATATTTATTATCTGGCCCTCTGGAGAAAAGAAGTCTGACAACATGTGTTCTTATGTTTTATTAACAAATCATTCATTAATTTAAAGTCACACCTCATGTTAAGAATAAGCCTTGTTTCTTGTATTTAAGAGAGTAAACATTACACAAATATATGTAATTTCTCATTCTAAGTGTTTGCTACTTTAGAATATAGTGAAGGTATACATGTGTCTACACTGTGAAACACTGAATTGCTCCTAGGTATTTTCCTAACAGAAATGCACCCATATGTTCATCAAAAATGTGTTACAACGCTTATGACTGAATTTGTCGTAAAAACCCCAATCTGGAAGCTACTCACTGTCACAACAGAGTAAGTAAATGACTGTGGTGGTGGTGGTGGTGGTGGTGTTAGGTGTTGTCAAGTTGGTGTCCGACCCTATGTACAACAGGCAAAACACTATTGTCAGTGCTTCTCTGCTATTCATAAGGTTTTCATTGGCTGATTGTTTTGGGGGAGTGGGTTGCCAGGTCCTTTTCCCAAGCCTACAGCACCTGGTGTCCCCAGGCAGTCTCCTACCCAAGTACTAACCAGGCCCAACCCTACTTAGCTTCTGAGATCTGATAGGATTGGATGCCACAGTGAAAATGACTGTAATATGTTCATATAATGCAGTACTCTACAGCAAAGAGGGTGATCTACAATTATATGCAACAATACAAATGAATCTCACCGACACAGGGTGGAGGAAGCCAGACACAAAACAACCTATCATTGTTTTTTTATAGGAAAAAGTAAGTAGAATAAAAAAATCTACAAAAAGTTATTTAAGAACTCCTTTCCTTTTCTTTCCCCCTCCCCTCCCCTCCCCTCCCCTCTCTTCTCTCCTCTCCTTTCCTTTTGCAGTACTGTAGGGCTGAACCCAGGGACTCACACATACTTTCCAAGTGCTCTATCACTGAGATGTACCCTCAGCCCCTTTTTTATCTTGAATTAGGGTCTTGCTAAGTTACTGAGGCTGCCTCTGGCCTCAAATTTGTGATCTTGCTGCCTCTACCTCCCAGTCACTTGGATTATAAGCGTGCACCACTACACATGTATAACTTTTAGAGTATTTTTCTAATCTAGGGATTAAAAACAAAACATCAGGACTAAAGGTTAAGACAATGCGTGAGATGCCAGAGCGATTCCCTGTTCTAATGACTCCTTGTGCCATATAAACGGACACACTATCTATTGTTATGAATAAACCATATGCTCACTTTGTCCCATCTTGACCTTTTTCCATATAATTATTTCAAATTAACACTTTTTGATAAACACCACTTGTTTCACTCTAGAAGCCTTTGTAAGAATCTTCATTAAGTTCATACTAGATATTCAATCTTATGACTATTGTAGGCAAGTGGATTACCATTCCCAAGAATCTATTAAATTGATACCATTTCTGGAAATATCATGTTGTTGTTGTTGTTGTTAGGTGCCGTGGAGTCAGCATCCGACTCATAGTGACCCTACATACAACAGGCGAAACACTATTGTCAGTGTTTTTCTGCTGTTCATAGGGTTTTCAATGGAGGACTGATATTTGGGAGTGGGTTGCTGGGGCCATCTCCCAAGCCTGCAGCATCTTGTGTTCCCAGGTGGTCTCCCATCCAATTACTAACCAGGCCTGACCCTGCTTAGCTTCTGAGATCTGACGGGATTGGATGCCACTGGGCTATAGCTGCAGGCGGAAATATCATACAGTGCTGTTAATATTTGCTAAACTCAACTGAATTTAGGCTTCCACTTGTTTAGTCTCAAATTTATCCTCTTACAATTTCAAAATAAGCATGAATATCTGAATATTTGCTGCTGTCAGATACTTGTTGTTGTTGTTAGGTGCCATCGAGTCACGTCCGACTCATAACGACCCTCATAGGGTTTTCAATGGCAGATTGTTTCGGGATTGCCTTGGGAGTGGGTTGCCACATTCTTTTCCCATTTTTGCAGTGCTGGGAATCAAACTCGGGACCTCAGAGACTGCAGAGCAGTGCTCTACAACTGAGCTAAATCCCAGCCCGTCAGGTACTTACCTCTGGATAATTGCTTCATGAATTCTACGATACATGTAACATTCTACAAACAACCAGGGCGAGTGGAACCAGCTTGGTTTCCCATCACTTTCGTTTAAAAGACTCTGTTGATATTCTAGGTACTGATTCCATATGTCAGTATCAACATATTTATCCACCAAGGGGATAATTGGTTTATCTGTTTGCAGTTCATTCCGTAATTTAGAAAGAAGAGAAATGGCTTTTTTTTCAGCTTCAACACCATCCTGTGAAAATACAAAAAAAAAAAAAGGAAAAAGATTGTGTGTGTGTTCATTAATTCCTCTAGAATAACACATTTTTATAGACCTAAATTTAAGGAAAGAAAAATATCATATTTCAAAGTGATATTTTGTCTTTCACAAACCCTTATAGATGTTGAAATTTAGAATTTTTAAGTTGAAAAATCAAAGAAAACACACAGTTCTTATGTTACCATAACCATGCCCTATCTATCCTGCCTTCCTTTTTTCTAAGTTCAAGCCTTTCTGTATCACCAAAGGGGGCTAACCACTAGCATGCTATTGTTGTTGTCAAGTGCCATCAAATCAGGTCTGACTCACAGAGATCCTATGTACAACAGAATAAAACACTATGCGATATGGTGACAGGTACACAATATTTTTTATGTTTAAGTCCACTGTTGCAGCCACTCTGTCAATCCATCTAGTTGAAGGGTCTTCCTTTATTTTGTTGACCCACCAGTCTCCCAAATATGATGTCCTTCTCCAGGGATTGGTCCCTCCTGACTACATGTCCAAGATATGTAAGACAGAATCTAGCTATCCTTGTCTCCAAGGAGCACTCTGGTTGCACTTCTAGGACAGATCTGCTGGTTCTTTTGGCAGTCCATAGTATATTCAATATTCGTCTCCAGCACCACAACTCAAAAGCGTCAATTCTTTTCCCATCTCCCTTATTCAACATCCAGCTTTTATAAGCATATGATGTAACTGAAAATACCATAGCATGAATCAGGCGCACTTTCGGCTTTAATGTAACATCTTTACTTTTCAACACTTTAAAGAGGTCTTTTGCAATAGCTTTTCCCAGTACAATGCATCTTTTGATTTCTTGACTGCTGCTTCTATGGGTGTTGACTATAGAACCAAGTAAAGCAAAATCTTGGACAACCTCAATCTTTTCTCCATTTATCATTAAGTTTTATACTGACTCAGTTGTAAGGATTTTTGTTTTGCTTATGTTGAAGTGTAATCCATACTGAAGGCTGTATTCTTTGATCTTCACCAGTAAATGTTTCAAATCCTCTTCACTTTCAACAAGAGTTGTGTCATGTACATAACACAGGTTATTAATTAGTCTTCCTCCAATCATGATGTCATGTTCTTCTTCATAATATCCAGCTTCTCATATTATTTGCTCAGCATAGAGATTGAAGAGGTATGGTGAAAGGATACAACCCTGTTGCACACGTTTCTTGACTTTAAACCAGGCAGTGTTTCCTTGTTCTGTATGAACAACTGCCTCCTGGTCCATGTACAGATTCCTCATGAGTACAATTAAGTACTCCGGTATGCCCATTCTTCACAGTGCTATCCATAACTTGTTTTTTATGCATGTTGTTGTTGTTGTTAGGTTCCACTTAGTTGGTATCCGACTCATAATGACCCTACGTACAACAGGGCAAACACTATTGTCAGTACTTCTCTGCTGTTCATAGGGTTTTCAATGGCAGACTGATTTTTGGGAGTGGGTTGTGGGGTCTGTTTCCCAAGCCTACAGCACCTGGTGTCCCAGGCAATCTCCCATCCAGGTACTAACCAGGCCCAACCCCACTTAGCTTCCGAGATCTGACGGGATCGGATGCCACAGTGCTACAGCTACAGGCTTTTTATGCATAGAGGGACAGAAAAGCAATGCCACGTTCCCAGGGTATTTCATTTTTCCAAATACATTTGCCTCTCACCATTGGCTCTATTAGAAAAGGAACTCTGGTGTCCCTGAGGTTTCTCTTGGCAGCTCAGGGGCTTTTATTTATTTCTTATTCACAGACAAGTGAGAAAGACCCTGACAAAAAAGGTGCTACAGTATTATCCCACCTAACAGGCAAACTGGAGATGGTAAAAATGGCTATGAGGTCAAAATAAAGTGAAAAATAACATGGTATCTTCAGTTTTATACAAGCAAGACTCTGTCTCAATTAAAAAAAAAAAGGAGCTAGGCGTGGTAGTACACACCTGTAATCCCAGCACTCAGGAACCTGACGCAGGAGGATCTCAAGATTGAGGCCAGCCTTGGCTACACAGAGTCTGAGGCCAGCCAGGGCTACACACCAAGATCCTGTCTCAATAAATAAAAGTCAAAATTAAAAAAAAGTAAGACCAGTAAGATACATACAGAACAAAATGTAATAAATAATTACCAAGCCTACCTGAATACTTCCATAAGATCATTATAACCATGTTGACAGCAAGGGAATTCAGTCTCCTTTCAAACCTGTTTCAACAGACATTTCTCATATCTTTTTATTTATTTATTTATTTTTTGCAGTTCTGGAGACTGAACTAGGGCCTCATGCCTGCTAGACAAGCACTTTACCAATGAGCTACATCCCTATCCCCCAAGCCTTTTTTCTTTCAAATAGAATTATATTTTACTACTAGAAAGCCTGAAGCTTTATCAACTGCAGGTTCAGACACAGAAGAGGAGGCAAAAAATACAACAGTTTAGGAGCTGAGCCTATGAGTCCCAACATACTTTCTTAAGAGGAACTCTCTCTCCTCTGAACCTCTACCCTTAACCTAACTAGTTATTTAACAATAAACGCCACTGAGATTTTTAAAGAGTTGTAACACCCTCTTTTTGTTTTCCCCAGTACTGGTGGACTGAAGTGAGAGCTTTCTACGTGTTTTTGTAAGAGCTCTACCACTGGGCAGTACTCCCAGCCCCTTTTTACGTTTTGAGTCAGAGTCTTGCTGAGTCACATAAGCTGCCTCTAGCCTCAAAATCATGATCTTCCTCCTCCTGCCTCCTGAGCTACTGTGCCCGGCTAAGTATCCTCTTTTTAAAGAGGCAAGTGCCTACAAAGGCTACAAAAGAATGTTTGTGTCAATACCAGTTTGTTATCTTGCTTCACTTCAATTCAAACATTTACTGAATCCTGTGTGTGCCCACCACTGGGCTCAGGGCCAGAAAAAAAGAAAGAATAAAGCCTGGATCTGACTCTAAGGGACACATATCTGCCCAACTAAGAGGTCCGAGGGGAAGGGCGTTGACTTCTGAGACAAAGGGAAGTTAGAAAAAGGGGTATCCTGGCTCCCTTGGGAGTGGGGTATTGCTATAGGTGGGGGTGGGGAGCTTGGTGAGCACATGTAGCCTGAGGAGAGCAGCCATGGATATGAGAAAGGCCCCAAAGCAGAGACAGACAGGCTACCAAGAGCAGAAGTTACTTACGGCAACATTTTACTAGGTCTTGTTCTGTGGCAGGGGGTAGGGCTGGAGGGACCAGACTGCTTTCTCACTCTTAGCCATCATGGTCACTTAATGATTATGAGCATACAGGCCAAGTGGCAATTACTTAAATTTGATAAATTACTATCTTTCAGGTCACTCCAGTCAAAAAGGGCCTCTAGTTTAGCTCAGTTGGAAGAGCACTGCTCTGTACTCTCTGAGGACCCAGGTTTGATTCCCAGCACCACAAAAAGGGAGAAGGACATGGCAGTTCACTCCTGAAGCAATCTCGAAACAATCCACCATTGAAAACCCTATGAGAAACCAGGCGCAGTGGCTCACGCCGGTAATCCGAGCAACTCAGGAGGTAGAGGCAGGACGACTGCAAGAGACCAGGGTCACTCTGCGTAGCTTAGCAAGACCTTGTCTCAGCATTAAAAAGAAAAGAAAAGAAAACCCTATGAGAGTCACTATGAGTTGGACCTGACTTGATGGCAACTAACAACATTCAGTCAAAAAACATGAAATTACAAAATAATTAAGGTAATTTGCTTAAGTATATGACCAAATGCTTAAGCAAACTACCCAAATTTAGCTAAATTTACTTGAGTTATAAAAACAAAATCATGTTTATGTGATAAACATTGGAACCATCCATCAGGAGAAATGTCAGTGCCCAAATAAGCTAGGTCTCAGCAACAAAGAACAGCAGGTAGCTGGGCATGGTGGCACACATCTGTAATCACAGAATTCAGGAAGCTGAGGTAGGAGGATCTTGAGTTCCAGGCCAGCCTAGACTACCCGGCAAGACCCTGTCTCTTAAAAAAAAAAAAAAAAGGTGATCCTGTACTATATACCAGGATTAGTATAGAAAGAAATGCAACAATACACACTCAGACTTCCTGTGTTCCATCTTGTCCATTTCAGTTTGGCCAACAAAGACCACCCACCATTTCTCTAAATTTAAATTACTGTCAACCCTTTACTGCCTATTGTATAATCCAAACACGACTGGATTTGCAAATTCAAAGACCTTTAAACAGTTGTTTAGACTTTTCCTCATCTATTAAATAACAAGTTTTTGTGGGGTTTTTTATTGTTTTGTTTTGTTTTGGGGTTTGTTGTGTTTTTTTAAAACAAGGTCTTGCTTTGCAGCCCAGACTGGCCTGAAACTCCTGACCTGCGCAGGATCCACCTGTTCAGCTTCCCAAGTCATTGGGATTACAGGTGTGCACCATGGCACCAGGTTCTGACAAGATGAGTTTTAAAGTGTTATTCTACTCTGAATACCAACGAATCTTTCACATCTTTCATCCCATAATGTGTCAATCAATTATAATTTATATTGCCCCTCTCTTTGAGTTCTGCTTAGCGGCCTCAGCTTCTGGGATTTAAACCCTTGAATTAGTAATATAAATACTGTAATTCAGCTAAGTGTGAAATTTGAAATGCTTTTCTGAGCAAATCAACAACTTAGTCCCCTATATATTAGAAAATACAATACAAGGTCTAAATAACTGACAAATTAAATTGTTAGAACCCAACTCTTTTCTAAACTGGAGATTGGCTGTTCTCCCCTTGCCAACCCCATGATTATACTTCCTTTCAACATATTACATTAAAGCCAGATACACATTTGGCCCATGTACTCACTTCATATTTTACATGAGAGCTGAAACCTTCAATAACTAGTTATTCTGTTGAAGAATTAACAAAAAATTAAAGTTAAAACACCAGGCTTACCTCTCCATGTTTCTCAAAAAATTCACTTTTATGTCGATGCAATGTATCAATAGTCTTCGTTAAGATCTGTGGTGTTCTGTCTTTAATTGTAAGATATGCAAATGACCTAGAAAAAAGTCATATACAATATATTACTTAGCAGCTTTAACACCTGCAAATTGGCCATCTTTTAGTTTCTGGAACACCTCATTTAAAGAAAAATTCCTTTTCACATAACTATTAAAAGGTAAACCAGTTTTGTCTACCATAATCCATGTCTAATCATTCTTATCCTTCCCATTCTATTCCTTTTCTTTTCCTGAATCAGGAAGTACTTAAACAGTGTTGTTGTTGTTGTTAGGTGCCGTCGAGTCGAGTCCGACTCATAGCGACCCTATGTACAGCAGATCGAAACACTTGCCGATTCTGTGCCAGGCAAACCATCTTATTTATGTTTAAGCCCATTGTTGCAGACACCGTGTTAATCCATCTGGTGGAGGGTTTTCCTCTTTTCTGTTGACCTGCCACTCTTCCAAACATGATGTCCTTCTCCAGGGATTGTTCTCTCCTGACTACATGTCTGTAATATGTAAGACGCAGTTTGGCCATTTTTGCTTCCAAGGAGCACTCTGGTTGTACCTCTTCTAGGACAGATCTGTTGGTTCTTTTGGCAGTCCATGGTATATTCAATAGACATCTCCAGCCCCACAATTCAAAAGCATCAATTCTTTTTCTGTCTCTCTTGTTCAACGTCCAGCTTTCACAACCATATGATGCCACTGAAAATACCATGGCATGAGTCAGACGCACCTTCGTCTTCAATATGACATCTTTGCTTTTCAATACTCTAAAGAGATCTTTTGCCACAGCTTTTCCTAGAGCAATGCGTCTTTGGATTTCTTGACTGCTGCTTCCACGGGTGTTGATTATAGAGGCAAGCAAAGTAAAATCTTGGACAACCTCAATCTTTTCTCCATTTAATGTGAAGTTGCGTGCTGACCCAGTCGTAAGGATTTTTGTTTTGTTGATGTTTAGTCGTAACCCATAGTGAAGGCTATAATCTTTGATCTTCATCAGTAAATGTTTTAAATCCTCTTCATTTTCAGCAAGCAGAGTGGTGTCATCTGCATAACGCAGGTTGTTAATGAGTCTTCCTCCAATCTTGATGCCACGTTCTTCCTCATAAAGTCCAGCTTCTCAGATTATTTGCTCAGCGTATAAATTGAATAGATAGGGTGAAAGTATACAGCCCTGACGCACACCTTTCTCAACTTTAAACCACTCAGTGTTTCCTTGTTCTATTCGAACAACTGCCTCCTGGTTCATGTACAGATTTCTCATGAGCACAATTAGGTGTTCTGGTATTCCCATTTTCCGAAGTGTTATCCATAATTTGTTGTGAT
>VMDO01010405.1:0-19138 GCA_007922755.1 Pedetes capensis
CCAGCACCTACCAGATAAGCAGGCGCAGAGCCCTGAATTCAAACCCCCATAGAAGGAAAGAAAAGAAGAAGAAGAAAAAATATATATATAGTACTAATAAAATTAAGATAAAAATTTTAAAAAAGTAAAGTACAAAGAAAAGAGAAAAAATAGAATAAAATATAAAATTCCAGACTCTCCCCCATACATATAACAATTCTTGCAGTCAGGTGTAGTGAAGGACGCCTGGAATCCCTGTGACTTGCAGGATGGGGGCAGGAGGGTCTCAAGCCCAAAATCTGTGCAGCCCAACAAGAGCCTATCTCAAAAAGCAAAAAATGTATTGGCTCGGGCCACAGAGTGTCAGTCCAGCTTCCACTAAGGAAGCAGGCTCAAGACCCTGTTAACAGTAAAAACATATTATCTTGGGATGGAGTCTGAACTATTACACCCAGTTCGACCAGGTGGATTCGATAATGCAGGGTGTAATGTTCCCAATAGAGCTCAGGGTGGCAGTATTCCCCACAATCCGCAGTAACCATCGGTCTCATTGGGTCCATATAGCCAAGTTCTTCATAACAATCTGGATTTAATTGGGGCCTCGAGTGCACATAGAGACTGTTCCACGGAACACTCCGCGACTACTGTACTGTTTGAGAGGCAGTGAAACCTGTGGGGTCTTCCCTAAAGATCTCCCTGTCCCACGGAGATCGGGCGCCAATTCCCTAAATCAGAGATTTCCTCCCCACAGTCTTGTTGTGTGTTGCGGTCGCGCTTGGAACTTCTCCGCCAGGGGCGAGCTGCGCCGCTGAGAAAGAGCTCTCTGGCCACGTGCCAGGGCAAGCGGCTTCCCCTGAAAAGGAGCTGCCCGGCCGCGTTCGACTTGGCCGGCTCCACAAGCCCCAGATCTCTCCGCAGCACAGTGGGGTGATTTGGGCTCACCTCTGATGTGTCTGGGATCCGGGTATATGTGTGCCCAAATTTGTGTGGAGTTCACGACCGTAGGCCTGACCCGCCGCAACAGAAGGAGGGAGCTGTGTCTCAGCTCTAGACGCGGATCGCTGGCACTGGCTTCCCCCGTTCGCTCCGCGGCCGCTATAGAGGGCATTTGTATGCTCCCTCACGGTGACTCACCTAGGAACTGCAGACTGTGTCCCACAGGCATGGTGAGAGTGTGCTGGCAAGGTTGCATTCCGTGTTGGGTCCGGGCCTGTGGGTGCGTGTGCACGAAATCTCCTCCAGATCTCTGGGATTCTAACCGCTCCCTGTGTTATGGCTAAATCTTAAGGTGCTGGGATTTAGCTCAGTTGGTAGAGCACTGCTCTGCAGTCTCTGAGGTCCTGGATTTGATTCCTAGCACTGCAAAAATGGGAGAAGGATGTAGCAATCCACTCCTAAGGCAATCCCGAAACAACCAACCATTAAAAACCACATGAGGGTCGCTATGAGTCAGACGAGACTCACTGGCACCTAACAACAACCCAATCTTAAGGACCTATGCAAGCAGGAAGAGAAGGCTTATTCATTAAGAGCAAAGTCATTAAAACAACTATTATAACTATGCTCAAAGAAATAAAACCATATATAACTAAGAACTAAGAGGGAAGAGACACATTTCAGCAAATATTATCAATAAAAGGATAACAAATATTAAAAAGAACCAAGTAAAAAATTCTAGAATTGAGGAGTACAGTAACAATAGAACTCAAAACAGGTACTCAGCAGCAGAATAGACATGGCGTGAAAAGAATCAAGTGAATGTCAATATAGGTCAGTGGACAATATTCTGTGCTTGGAACAGAGGAAAAAGAAAGGAAAACAACTAGGAGTGTCAGAGACCTGGGGAACATTACCACAAATGCCAGCACACATATTATAGGAGTTCCAGAAGAAAAGGGAGGGGAAAATGAGGGAAAGAATATTTCAAGATCTATGACTAAAAACTTGCCATATTTGGTGAAAACATTGATCTACACATTTACACTACTCAACAAACTCCAAATGCGATAAACTCAGAGATTAATGCATAAACATAAAAACTGTTGAAAGCCAAAAACAAGAAAATTTTGAAAACTGCCCGAAGAGTAATGACTCACACATACAACAAAGTCTGTATATGATTAACATCTGAGTTAACTACAGAGGCTAATAGGCAATAGGCTGACACATTCACAGTATTTAAAGAAAAATACCAAAAATTGTTTTTCACAATTATTTTTCACAATTGCTCTCCAGCATCCAAGGAAGAAACATTATTTACAGATTTCAATTATGTGGACATCTTGGGAAGAGGAGGAGGTGTTCACTATATCACAATATCTTTATTATTATAAGATTATCTGATGCAGCTGAAAATGGTATCCTATCAGTTTGAATTTACTCAGATCTTTTCTTGGCTGACGCTTCTGGATTAATGAAATATAACTTTTAAAACTTCTTCCTCTATTCATTTCCCAATGAAATAATACTTTCTGAACTCCTCAGTTATAAAATGAGGAATTTTGGAAGTTCTTGTTTGCTAGATGGTGAAATCCCCCACGTTTGTCAGTTTGTCCATGCTGTGGGGGCTTGTCCATGCTTTGCGTGTTGTGACGTTGAAAACTACTACGACTATTTCAGATACCAGCAGGACCACCAGTGGTGAACAGGTTTCAGCTGAGCTTCCAGACAAAGACTAGGGAGAAGGCTGTGGCAGCCAACTCCTGAAACAATTAGTAACTGAAAACCCTATGAATGGCAGAGAAACACTGTCAAATATAGTGCCAGAAAAGGAGTCCCCCCAGGCTGGAAGGCATTTGAGAAATGACTGTGGAAGAGTTTCTCCTCAAAGTAGAGTCAACCTTAGTTATGAGAGTGGAGTAAAGCCCCTGGGACCTTTTTGTTGTTGTTGTTGATATGGCACAACTCAAAATGAGAAGAAACATAATAGCTGCAACCATGTGGTCAAACATAAAAAGATCATGTGCATGGCACAGTGTTGGGTAATGTTTCGTTCCATTACATGCAGGGTCACTATGAGTCAGATTGGACTCAAGGGCACCTAACAGCAACAAACAAGGTAATGAAATGGCTAAGAATATCATGAATTTTGGAGTTGAAAACAGATTAGGATCTCTGGCAATAACTAAGTGGTTTAGGCAAGTTATCTCAACTTGGAAGTTCTCATTTGTGAAATGTATATAATATTGCTTACTTAATTTTACAGTTTTGTAGGTAGAAAAAATTGTATTTCTGGGTAAATCATATCCAGAAATTTCACTCATATGTAATTTAGTTGATTTAGATGATGGGATTTAGATGAGATTTTTCGACTTTCAAATAATTCTGTCATAGGTTCAGAATGTGAGGGCTTTGAGATGAGGTAAACATGAGTGACATGATTGAGGGTGGGTGGATAGACTACGATAGGCAGAATAATGGTTCCTAAAGGGTTTTCACATCTTAATTCCTGGAACCATGTATATTGTATGGTATATGGCAAATGAGAGGTAAGGTTGCAAACAGAATTACGATTTCCAATCAGCTGATCTTAGACTAGAGATTATCTTGGAAATCTAAACGAGCTCAGTGCAATCCCAAGACTCCTGAAAAGTGGAAGAGAGATGCAAAAGTGATTAGAGTGATGTGATATGAGAAGAATTTGACCCACTATTGATGACTTTTTGTGTGGAGGAAGGAATATATAAGCCAAGGATTGTGGGCTCCCTCTATAAGCTAGAGAGAGAAGGAAACAAATTTTTCTCTAGCTTCTCTAGGAAAAGACATAGCCCTTCTGACACCGAATAGAGTGCAGTGAAACCAGTGTTGGTCAGTGTTAGATCAGGGTTCTGACTTACACACCTATAGAGTAAGATATATTTGTGTGTTTTCAAGCCACTATTGTTGATGTAGTTTGTTAGAACAAAAAAGAAAATAGACCTTATTAGGATTGTTATGAGGATTAAGTTAAAATAATGTATGTCATGCTTTTAGCCCAGTGGTAGGTTAATTAATAGAAATTCGTATTTCCTCAGATATTGTTCCACTTATCATGTTAATAATATAATGAGGAGAATTTAAACCACATTATTAGTATTAACTTTTAGTTTTCACGCCATATAGCTCCTCCAGGTATAATTTTTGAAATTTATTTTCATTTTTATGACCATATTTGCAATATTACTAAATGTTATGTATGTATAGTTTGCTTTGATTGTTTCTGTCATATTTTGCCATTTTCAGTTTCTTAATTTTATCTAGAATTATGTATTTTATGAATTCTTTCTTTTTTTCCTTTTTCTTTTTTTTTGGAAGTACTTAGGGGTTGAACCCAGGGCCTTGCACATATGATGCAAGTACCCTACCACTGGATTGTACTCCAAGTCCATTTTTTAATTTTTTAATTTTAAGTCAGGGTTGCTCTAAGTTACATAGGCTGCCTCTGGCCTCAAACTTGCAACCCCCCTGCTTCTACCTACTGAGTCACGGGGATGACAAGGGTGTGCCACTGTGCCCTGCTTATTTTATGAATTTTTATAGTTCTAAGATGTCTTTTTGGCATGACAACTTACTCGGGCATCAAGTTTTTGGGTCAAACCTCTTTTCTGTCAAAATTCTTCTCACAGCTATAATTCCACTATTTTCTGGTTTATACTATTGAAAAAAGAAGTTAGAAAATAGAGTAATTTTTGCTTCTTTATAGGGTATCTTAGTTTTCTTTTTGATGCTGGTGGAGTTTTTCTAAACTGTTATTAAATGTATTGTTAACTTCTTGTATCTAACACTTTTTCAGTGAATTGTCTCAGGTAAAATAATTAAAAACATTGGATAAAATTCTTTAAAACTTTTTATAAACTTATCAATGCCAGAATATCATAAATACAAAGAGGACAAAAAATATGTGACAGTATAAATTCCTACTTCCAATATCGGGAAAAAGCTTTGCTTGAGATGATCTTAACTCTACTTTTTCACAGTGAACAGGAAAAAAGAAGAAAGAAAGAAAATTCCCTGGTTTTCCCTGGCAGAATTCTTGACAGAATTTGTTCTCCTTTTCCTTAACCGGGAAAAGCAAACGTCTTTGCTTTTCAACTGGTAAGAATGAAATAGACATAAATCTTCTCTCCTGGTCTCCTGTTAATGCCACAAGGCTCATTGTGTCACCTTAAATAACATTCAGAGAGTCTCCCAGGAAGAATAAGTTTATTTGGGAAGAGCAGGACATTGCAATGTGTGTCACAGTAAACTGGGTGTTTTCATGGAACTTTAGGGAAGAAGACATTTTTTATTGGCAAATTCATATAAGCTACTTGGATAACAAAGTTCATTAGTCTTAGAGCAGGCTTCAGAGTTTGTGTCACATTCGTGGAAGTACCTTTGTTAGGAAAGTGCTATTTGAATTGTTACAGTCTGAAAAAATATTAAAGATGAGGTTTTTTTACAGAAATGTGTGTGATAGTTTGAATACTAAATGTCCCTACAGGACTATATGTTTGAGGCTCAGGTCCCAGGTGGTACTGATATTGGGATGTAGTGAAATCTTCAGGATGTGAGGCCCACCGGGAGGGAGTAGAGCTTGTGGGCCCTGGCTTGGAAAGGAAATCCTGTCTCTGCCCTTTCCTGCTTCTCCTCTGTGCTTCCTGGCCGCCAGGAGGTGAGCTGCTTTGCTCTACTACGTGCTCTAGCAGCTGTTATTCCGCATCACCTTGGGCCCAAAGCCATGGAGCCGGCTGACCACGGACTGAAACCTCTGAAGTGGTGAGGCAAAACAAATCTTTATTCCTTTTAAGTTATTTCTCTCTGGTATTTGTTGCAGCAGCAGAAATGCTGAAGTATTGGGTATGTGTGGAATATGAAGGAATTTCTTGGGTATTTTTTTTTTTTTTTTAGAAATCCCTTAACATAGTATTTATCTCAGGCAGGCAGGCATGAGCCCTCTCCCTTCACAATTTTGCAGGTATAATTTTGTCTGGATCTGACAAGTACAATTTCATCTTGGCATTGACAATGTTCAAAATTCTTTGCTTAAAATTTGGGGTGTTTGCAGAAGAAAAAAAGGCGACTTTTACTCAGGCTTGTAGTCCACATTCACACAAACTGGGGTATGTGAACAACAATAACAAAAAAGCCCTTTCAGTAAGAATTTAATTGTAGTCCTTTTTATTGCCTCATAAAAGCAAAACATTCTCTCTAGTGTTTGCCGTTAGATCCCAAAGGATACCAATACCTAAAGTTGCAAGAAATATGAGTTCACAATAACAAGAAACAAGGAATGAAGTACCAGGAATGAAAGTAAACAGTGCAATCAAACCTGAGAAGGGTTTAAATTTATCAGGTTCAGTATATGTAAAGAAATAAAAAGGACTAACAGCACAATTAAGAGAAACAAACTTTATAAATGAGCAAGTAACTTGGAAAAAGAAACAGAACTTCCAGAAATAAGCAATGTAGTTAAAATTAAAAATTTTGTGCCTGGGTTTAGTAGGTGATAAACCCCTCTTAAGAAACAATAAATTGAAAATGTAGAAAAGAGATAAAGAGAGAAAGTGATTGAGAAAGTCAAACATTTGTCTAATCATAGGAGTGGGGGATAATGGGGCAGACTTGCTGAAAAATTTCCAAAGGTGATAGACAGATTTGAACAGATTCAGGGATTTCAGTGAATGCAGGATGATTTTTCTTTTAAATTTGTAAAGCATCAAAACCGGAGAAGAGACCTCCTCACAAGGAGTCTTAGAGACAAACTGAGGGACGTCTGAGAGAAAATTTATTTACTATCTCATTAAACTTTATATTCTCAATGATGTCAGAACAAATCAACTCAAAATGTTTATAAACATGTGATGACAATAGAAGCACAATTAGAATGGATGACATTAGAACACTTCTCATCTTTGAAAGATCAAGTAGTAGAATTGGATTACTAGAGATTGGGAAGTGGAGACAGATAGGTAAAGGGAGGCTGATCTGATCAGTACATCTTGTATGTATGCATTGAAATATCACATGGAACCCCATTAATATGTAATCACAGCTAATACCTGTGAAGGAAATAGAGAGCATTGCCGCCCCCAGGAGAAAATTAAAGACAGGGCCAGAGGGAATTTCATAAAATCTCAGTTAGTGAGAAGGACTCATCAACAAACACACTAGTAATGCCTTAAGATAAATATAAGGTGAAAGAGATGCACAATTTTAAAAATAAATAAAGAAGAGATTTAATTAATTAGTGAGGAACTGATCAATATAAAAGATAATCACAAAGTTCATAGAAAGGGAAACCCAAACAAGGTAATAGAAATAAAGATAAAATCTATAATTCCAGAGAAGTTTCCTGAATCAGAAAGAAGAGGATCTTAAGCAAATTCAAATTCAAAGAGCAAATTGTGCACTTATGATTAGTGATTTGTAATAACTAATGCCATGATATGGTTTAGTAAAACTTTTTCAGGTTTCTTATAGCAAAGGAAATTATAACCACATTGACATACTGATTTGATTTTCACCTATCTAATAAAGAAAATATTAAATCCTACAATATTATGTTTGCTGAGAATATGAAACAACTGGAACACTTGCATACATTGATGGGAGAAAAATTCATACAAATACTTATCCAAAGTATTTGACTTTATGAAACCAAATTGAAGAAGAAAACATAGTACCACAAAGCAACTCTTGATAAAGAGTGTACATCAGAGAAACCTGAAAACAGGAAATAATGTCCATAGCATCTACATCAAATGCTATTGATGCCCTATAAATTCTTGTTTAGCTCTTTGAGAAGAGCAGATCCTTACCAAAGTATAGAATGAAGGAAAGGAGAATATTCCTTAAACAGAACCAACATGCTTTTAGAAGAAGGTCGGAGCTGCATAAAGAAATGAGAATGATAAAAATGATAACTATATGGGTAGATAAAAATGAATGTTGACTTATAAAAGTAATAATTATATAATCTTGTGGAGTGTAAAATAATATTGAACTAATATTCCAGATAACAGTAACATATTCATTGGAAGGAAGTTAAAATCTTCTCAGGTCATTGCATTCTCTAAATGAACATAAAGTACCGATTAACCTGAGCCTTTGAAAAATTGAGAATAAAGGTGCTAAGGTGACCATTAACAGTATTATAAAAGTGTATATGACTTCCAAGCTTGCCTGCAGCCATAGCACTGTGGCATCCGATCCAGTCAGATCTCAGAAGCTAAGCAGGGTTGGGCCTGGTTAGTACTTGAATGGCAGATCACCTGGGAACACCAGGTGCTGTAGGCTTGGGAGATGGACCCAGCAACCCACTCCCAAAAATCAATCAGCCATTGAAAACTCTATGAATAGCAGAAAAGCACTGACAATAGTGTTTTGCCTGTTGTACATAGAGTGACTGTGAGTCAGACACCAACTCAATGGCACCTAACAACAACTTCTAAGCTAAGAGAGGAAACTTTGAAATAATAACAATACATACAAAAGAATGCATGGAAGGAGAAAAATAAAACTTAGAAGAAATAAGACAAATAGAAACATATACATGGTAACTTGAAATCAGTTACATCACTAATTAAATTAACCGTAAGTAGAATATATGCTGTACTTTAAAAGAAGTCCATTGATTTATTTGTCTACATTCAGATACACATAGGAAAGTTCGAACTGTCTTAGTTACTACAACTGCATAATACCAGGGATGCCAAAAAATGTACACACAATTTAAGAGATGTTATCTATATATTACTTTTCAAAGAATTGCAGAAGCAATGTGTAGTATGATGTTTGCTCAAAAGATGGCATTAATCAAATGCATGCTAGCACCACCATGAAAGAGGCAGGATGAAGAAAATGGCAGAAGCATGGTTGTCATTCATGGAGTGCAAGACCATTTTGAAGTGATATTTCAAATCTGAGAATGTTGTGGAAGTACATCAACAGTGGAGGCATGAGCATGGAACAGAACCTCCAACATGCCTAACAACTGCATGTATTTGTGATGAGTTTGAGACACATGGTACCTCCTGTGATATGCACAAGGGTAGATCCAAGAGGCCTAGCACAGCAACTTCTATCTTGCTGTGGTAACCACTTTGAGCACTTATTGTAATTGCAGAAGTTATAGGAGACTTTTGTGTATCCTTTGTTACTGGTATATATTGAGTATTATAATTTTAGCACATTTTTTTCACCTTCTTAAGAGGAGTATACATTTTTTGTTGTTGTTGTTGTTGTTGTTGGGGATAGGGTTTACCTCAGTTGGTAGAATGCCACTATGCAGTCTCTGAAGCCCTGGGTTTGATCCCCAGCACTGCAAAAACGGGAGGACACCACAATCCACTCCAGAATCAATCCCCAAATAGTCAGTCATTGGAAACCTATGAGGATTGCTATGAGTCGGACATGACTCGATGGCACCTAACAACAACAAACAACATATGTTGGCAGTCTTTGTATCTTTAGTTGAAATTTTTATTTAGGTAATTTTACATTTATATGCAATTATAAGAAATACACAGATCAGTCTTTTGTATGCTTTTTAACTAACATTTTTGCAAAATTATAATGCATTATCACAATCAGGACTTTGATACGGTCCTATTTATCATAGTTTGATTTCCTCAGTTTTCTTTATACTTATGTGAATCTCTGTGTGTACCTGCACAATATTACTAGGTTCTATATAATTTTGTTACCTGCATACTATCATTTACAATAGTCAAGATACTGAAAGGCTCTCACAATACAAGATGCCTTGTGTTTCCTTTTTTATAACCACACCCACTTGCCCATTCTTCATCCTGTCCCCAACCCCTGGAAACCACTAATCTGTTCTCTAGTTCTAAATTTTTAATATTATAATGAGGGAATCATAAGTGTTCAGAATCATACAGTAGTTAGCATTTTGGGACTTGCTTTGTTTCACTCAACATAATTCCCTGAAAGTACATTCAACTTGTGTGTCCCTGTCTTCATTTCTAAGTTGTGTACCATGATATGTATATATCACAGTTTGTTTAACCTTTCATCTGTTGAAAGGTATCTGGACTGATTTTGGTTTTGGGTTATAAAGCTGCTATGAACATTCATATGTAGGTTTTTGTATGAATATAAGTTTTTATTTTTTCTGGGATAAATGACCAGGGATGCAGTTGCTAGGTTATATGGGAAGTACGTGTTTAGTGAAATGAGAAAGTGCTATAATCTTTTCTAGGGTGCAGTATCATTTTATATTCCCATGAGCAGTGAATTGGTAATTTCATTTCTACACATTCTTGTCAGTTTTATATATGCTCACTATACTTAAAAAATTTTTAAAGGTGTAGGTATGCAATTATAATAAATTCTGAACCAAATGTTAGTCCTTTAATGTTCTTTTTAATGAGTTGTTTTACCTATTCTAGATCCATTACATTTTCACATGAATTTTGGAATCTTCTTTTCAACATCTAAAAAAATAGCTTATTGAGATTTTTACTGACTTTGTGTTGAATTTTGGATTGATTTCAGGCAAAAATACCATACCAACATTGAGACTTCTTATCCATGAGTTAACATATCTCTCCACTTCTTATTTAGGTGGTCTTTAATTACTCTGAGTAGCATTTTGAGGAGTTGGGGTTTAGCTCAGTTGGTATAGTGCAACTCTGTGCTCTCTGAGACCCTGGGTTCAATCCCCAGCAATGCAAAAATGGGAGAAGGGTTTGGCAGCCCACTCCCATGAACAATCATGAAACAATCAGCCATCAAAAACACTATGAGTAGCAGAGAATCATTGCCATAGTGCCTGTCATGGCACAATGTTGGGGAGGATTTCATCCTGTTGTACATGGGGTCATTATGAGTCAGACCTGACTTGAAGGAACCTAACAACAACAGTAACATTTTGAAACTTTTAGTTTACAAATATTACATATCTTTTATATGCTCATTCCCAAGAATTCCACATTTTTGGATGTAATTATAAATATGAAATTTTTATAGTTTCTGTTTCTAATTGTTGCTAGAATTAGAAATGCAATTTTATGCTTTCTTCCATCTTGAAAACTAAATTCACTCATTAGTGACAGTTATTTTTATACATTCTATTGGATTTTTTTCATTGAAAATCACATCTGACAATGGAGACAGTTTAACATCTTTCCCAATATGAATGTTACTTATTTCTTTTCTTGCTATGATACGGGCTAGAATATCTTTCAAAACATTGAAAAGAAGTGGTAAAGGATAATATACATGCTTTGTTACTGAGCTTAGTGAAAGCATTCAGTTATTCACCATTAGTTATCATGGTTCTGTTACTTTTTAACCAGTTGAGAAATTTCACTCCTTATTTGCCAAGACATTTTCCTAAATAGGTATTGGATTATGTAAAATTCTTTTTTTTGTATATATTGAAATGGTCATATGGATTTAGTTTTCTAAATTGTTGGTATAGTGAATTGCATAGATTGGTTTCTGCTTAAACTCTGCCTACCATGGTTCTAAGGATTACAACTAAGGCCTTACACATGCCAGGCAAGTGCTGTGCCCTCTGAGCTATACCCCTAACTCCATTGATTGATTTTTCAATGTTGTACTGACCTTGACTTCCTAGGATAAATTTAACTTTTCTAGGAGAGACTCCATTTGGTCATGATGTATTACTTTTCTATATGTAGTTGAATTTGATTTGTTAACATGTTTTAAAGAATTGTATTTATGTACACGAGGGATGTAGATCTGTGATTTTCTTTTCTTCTACTGTCTTTTATTATTGTTGTTGTTAGGTGCTGTTGAGTCAGTGTCTTGTAACCCTGCATACAACAGGCAAAACACTATTGTCAGCCCTTCTTTGCTGTTCATAGGGTTTTCAATGGGGGATTGATTTTTGGGGGTGCGTTGTCAGGTACATCTCCCAAGCCTACAGCATCTGGTGTTCCTAGGTAGTCTCCCATCCAAGTACTAATCAGGGCTGAACCTGTTTAGCTTTCGAGACCTGACGTGATTGGATGCCACAGGGTTATGGCTACAGGCTATTTGTTTTGTTAGGATTTGCTTTCTTGAGTTATTTATAAATTCTAGAAATTAGTCCTCTGTAGGATGTGTAGGATGCAAGGATTTTCTCCCATTCAGTGGGCTCTTCTTTAACTTTGTTGTTTCCTTTTCTGTGAATACATTTTTAATCTCGTAATATCATTTGTCCATTCTTGGTGCCATTTCCTGGTCAACTGGAGTCTTTTTAAGGAAATACTGTCCTATGCCTATGTCTTGGAGCATGTTTCCTATCTTTTTTCCTAGTAGTTTTAAAGTTTCTGGTTTTATGTTGAGGTCTCTTATCCATTTCAAGTTGACTCTCCTGCAAATTGTCATACAGGTCTATTTTCCTTTTTTTTTTTTTTTGCAGGTGAATATCCATTTTTCCCAATATCATTTGTTGAATAAACTATTTTGTCTCCATTGAGCATCCTTAGCACCTTTGTCAAATATCAGGTGCCTGTAGTTGTATAGGTGTTATCTCTGGATCTTCAATTCTGTTCCATTGGTTTATCAAGCCTATTTTGTGTGAATATCAAGCTGTTTTTGCTACTATAGCCCTGTAGTATAATTTAAAGTCAGGGGTTGTGATCCCACCTGCACTAGTTTTACAGCTGAAGATTGTTTTGGCAATACATGGTCTTTTGTATTTCAACATAATTTTTGGATTATTTTTTCTATTCTTGAGAAGTCTGTCATTGGGATTTTAATGGGAATTGCATTAAATCTGTAAATTGCTTTTGGTAGTACAACCATTTTTATAATATGTATTCTCCAAATTCTTGAGCAAGGAGGTCCTTCTGTCTTCTAGTATCTTCTGTGATTTCTTTCTTTAATATTTTGAAGTTTGCTTTGTAATCAAGATTCATATCATTCTTTAGATTGATTCATATTGCCACAAATGACAAGATTTTCAAAAGTTGAATAATATTCCATTTTTTGCCATATATTTATATACATATTTTCGATATATATATACATATATACATATATACATGTATATACATATATACATATATACATGTATATACATACATATATATATATATATATATATATATATGGCTGGGATTTGGCTCAGTTGGTAGAGCACTGCGCTGCACTCTGAGGTCCCGAGTTCAATTCCCAGCACCACAAAAATGGGAGAAGGGCCTGGCAATCCACTCCCAAGGCAATCCCGTAACAGTCAGCCATTGAAAACCCTATGAGGGTTGCTATGAGTCGGATACCGACTCGATGGCACCTAACAACAACAACATATATATATATATATATATATATATATATATATATATATATATATATATTGCCTGCAGCTGTAGCACTGGCGTCTGATCCTATCTGATCTCTGAAGCTAAGCAGGGTCAGTCCTGGTTAGTACTTGGATGGAGACTACCTGGGAACACCAGGTGCTGTAGGCTTGGGAAAAGGACACAGCAACCTACTCCCAAAAAACAATCAGCCATTGAAAACTTTATGAATGGCAGAAAACCACTGACAATAGTGTTTTGCCTGTTATACGTAGGGTCAGTATGAGTTGGACACAACTCAGTGGCATCTAAAAACAACATCAATATATCATATGTTATTTAGATATTCATTTTTTTTCTTTTGAGACAGCATCTCCCTACATATCCCTTGCTGGCCTGGAACTCAAACTTGCTATATAGCACAGGCAGGCCTGGAATTTCTGGCAATTTTCCAGCCTCTGGCTTTCAAGTGCTTGGGATTGCAGGTTTTTATTACCATTCCCACTCATTCATTTTCCAGTGGGTACTCAATATGTCATATCTGGGGTAGTCACTGTGAATAATGCTCCAAGTAACATGGAAGTACAGGTATGTTTTAATATAGTGATTTCACTTCCCTTGGATATGTGCTCAGAAGTGGGATTGATGAATCATGTGGTAGTTCCCTGTGTAATTTCTTGAGTAAACTCCACACTATTTTCCACGGTAGCTACACCAGTTTTTATTCCCACCAGCAGTGTACAAGTGTTCTAATTTCTCCAAATTTATACCAACATTTGTTATCTTTTGTCATTGTTGGCAGCATCTTTCTGACAGGCGTGAGGTGATTCACTTTGTGTTTTAATTTGCATTTTGCAGATGGTGACAGGTATTGAGAAGCTTCTCACATACTCTGGGCATTTGTACACCTTCCTATGAGAAATGCCTACTCAGGTACCTTGCCCACTGGTTAGTGCATTTATTGGTTTTGCACATTTTTGTAAATAGTCCTATCAGAATTTACTTACATATTTTTTAAGTGCTGAACATTTTTTAATAATTAGGATTGGTCTTCAACTTTTGAAGCTTTTAGATAGTTGTGATTTTTAAAAATAAAGTTTATGAGCAAAAGTACATTGAAATTCATCCCTAAGAAGTAGGGAGGAAATAAAACCTTAACAGTAAGAATGAAAGCAGGTGTTATTAGTGTATATTAAGAAGTATTATTTTCACTTTCTAGCACTTGCATGTGTACACTCACAGAAACACACATACAACAGTTATTTGAAGAGTATAATTTCAATTGTACTAACTGCACTAGTTAACATTTTTGCTAATGTTACTCATATTTGAGTATACACAGAAGTCCTGATGGAAGTAATTTATTAAATTCTTATATAAAAAATTTGAATGTTTTCTTATGATAAAATTTCATTTATGGCCTAGCGTGGTGGCACACATTTATAACCCCAGTACTTGGGAGACCGAGACAGGAAGATCACAAGTTTGAGGCCATCCTGGGCTATGTAGTGAGTTCTGAGCCAAGCTGGGCTTCTTAGGGAAACCCTGTTTCAGAAAAAAAAAGTCTCATTTATTATTTTACATTTTCATCTTCCATCTAAGATGCCTTGGGATTGGGAACTGGTGAAAATACTTCCTGACTCAGTGTCTCAAGTAGACAATACACATAAAGTGATTTCTGTAAGGTTTCTGTGAGCCATCGTACAATTTCATAAGTCTTAGAAGGATTGAGCTCAAGGTACATACCACTGTAGTTAGTTGAATAATATACACCACGATTAGATTTTCTTCATTTCATTTTCTTCCCAATTTTCAGCTCTTCTTCGAGATAATTTCTTAAAATAAATTATTTACTTACAGGCTGTCATATTAATCTCTGCTTTTGGAGAGGACCCAGACTTAGACAAATTAAAATATGTTGAAGTATATGTATGCTTACTGAACATCCTTTGTTTTTTTAAATTAAAGCTTGAAAACTCAAATTCATCATATCTTGGAATTTTATGGACTACAAGTGCTACTTAAAAAAAGGACAATTTTATAGGCAGAGTGTTTCAAACTGTTGTTATTTAGGAAGAATAACATCAGTGTGCAAGAGTGGCAAGCATATTCCAAAAACGACATTTCCCTTATTGGCTACAATGACAGCTTTTCTAAGCCATTTCAATTTTCTTTACACTTTAACACTTTAGATGGCATGTATGAATACTGTGACCTATTTTATTCAGATTTGATAAACTAGCCCAAAAATTTAAGTTTACTGCTATTTTAGAGATAGTTTCTCCTGTGTTTTTCTTCCTGCCAAACTAGGAAGTTATGCAGTTTGTTACAGTGAGAAACAAACAAGATTTTTTTTAAAAAATCAGGATATACAAATCTACTTTATATGTCTCACTAAAGTGTAACTTTTTAGGAGGCTGAATTTTTATCTTTTTTTTTAAATTTCACTATTATATTTTTGTATAGTGAGTGCTTAGAGCAATGACTGACCTGAAACAGTTAAGTATTTGTTGAATAAATGAACTCATGGGGGTGGTGTTTAGGTCAGTTTGTAGAGTGCTTGCTCTGCACTTTCTGAGGCCCTGGGTTCATTCCCCGAATTGGAGAAACAGGAAAAAGACCTGGCACCCCACTCCCAATACAATCCTGAAAGAATCAACCATTGAAAACCCTGCGGACATACATAGGGTCGCTATGAGTATGACTTAACTCAGTGACACTTAACAACAAAACAACAAAATGAATTATATGTTCTAAATAGGAAAAGAACTAAATAGGTAAATGCACAATTATAACTGACATTTTTCTTTAGCCTGTAGAATTTGGATGAAAACTGAACTAAAATAAGTTTAAATAAATTAATTTAGAAATATTTATACTATAACTCATAACACAATATTAGAGTCCAAAAATGTATAGATAAAATGTCTTCCTAGATTGAAACTAAGTTTTCATGAAAGTAGTATAAAAATATTTTTAGTTGTTTAAATATTAAGTGAAAATTTCTTTTTAAATAGTGAACTGAAGTATAGACAGTAAGTCTTGCAAAGCTTAAACATTGATATTAAGTGTATATGTTGTTTCCTTCCACAAGATGGCAGCAAAGGTTTATTTTAGTCACTAAGCAACTTTGGTCAAGATTTCAAATAATGTATTTCTTTAAAAGCTAATGTATAAGAAATATAGGGATTTTTTTTTCTTTTTTTACTGTTCCTTAGAGATACCATTTTATAAGAATGGTTCTGTCATTGATACTTAAAATTTCTGTAGCTTTTCATACTCACCTCATCTCTTCTAAACTCTACATTTCCATTTCATTTTCTAAAAATGAAGTCTGCGGTACCTAACAGTATTTTGGTACATATTGGACAACATCTACCACAGTGGTCCCAAAAGATTATAGTGAAGCTTTAAAATTCCCATCCCCCAATAATATCATTGTAGTGCAATGCATTGGTTATGTGTGTTGTGGTGATGCTAGTGTAAACAAACTTGGGTTGCCCTTGTTTAAAAGTCTAGCATATACAGCTATTTACAGAACATGATACTTGATGATAATAAATGACTGTGTTACTGCTTTGTGTATTCACTGTTCTATTTATTGTTATTTTGTAGTGCACCATATCTATTTATTTTAAAAAGCTTACTGTAAAACAGGATGCCATCTTACGTTAGCAGCAGGCTCATACATCTTGCATTTATTGTGGTGTTCACACCAAGAGGTCACATCAAGTGGTTGTGGCTTGTGTAAGTACACTCTGTGATGTGCCCATAAGGAAATCACCTAATGTTGCATTTCTGAGACTATTTCCCCATTGTTAAGTAGTACACCCAGATTAATCTTAAATGAAAAATCTAAACATGCTGGGTGCTGTGTCACACACCTCTAATCCCAGAAACTTGGGAAGCTGAGAAAGGAGGATCACGAATTCAAGGATACTGGCAGCCTGTGCGACTTAGCGAGGGCCTGTTTCAAAATTAAAAATAGAAAAGGGGCTGGGGGCATTGCTCAGTTGTAGAGCAGTTACCTAGCATGTGAGGCCCTGGCTTCAACCCCCAGTACTGCCAAAAAATAAAATCCAAACATGTTGTTGTTGTTGTTGTTAGGTGCCGTCGAGTCGGTATCTGACTCATAGCGACCCTCTGTACAACAGGGGAAACACTATTGTCAGTGCTTCTCTGCTGCTCATAGGGTTTTCAATGGCAGATTGATTTTTGGGAGGGGGTTGCCAGGTCTTTCTCCCAAACCAAACATGTTACTCCCTAACTAAAATACTTTAATAATTTCCTAAACCATAAGTACTAAAGAATAATTCCTTTAGTTTATTTACTTAGCTAATATCAGTAGCTGTGTTCTGTTTACAAAGCACTATGTATAATAAGCAATAGAAATAAGGATATGAATAATTTATGGGCTTTCAATTTGTGAATTATAAACTTGTAAAGATATAGCTTCATCCAAGTACTTACCTAGGGAAAAGTATGTTTTGGAAATTAATGAATGATGGGGTATCCAGATCTGGGTCTCAAGGAAACAACCTGGGCTTGAAAAAGCAGTTTGGGAATTAACAATATATAAGTGTAATTGAAGGGTTGGGATTTAGCTCAGTTGGTAGAGTGCCACTCTGAGGTCCCGAGTTCAATTCCCAGCACCGCAAAACTGGGAGAGGGATGTGGTAATCCACTCTCTAGGCAATCCTGAAACAACCAACCATTGAAAACCCTATGAGGGTGGCTATGAGTTGGACACGACTTGATGGCACCTAACAACAACAAGTATAATTGAAAACTGTATAAAAATAATTGATGAATTTATTATTGACTCTCCAGTTTTGTAAGTTACATGTGATAATTGCAAAAATACTTAGAAACTATAGAAATGATTAGAGTGAAATTCATCCAGGTTTTCTCAGTCTGTTGATTGTTTCCTTCCTGTACTTTTACTTTGGGGGCCTTCTCCAGAACATCCTTGTTTGTTTCAATATTCTGAAGCATTTCCCCTATCTTTTCAAGGGAAAGCACGGGGTTTAGTTTCAGGTTTTTATTTAGGTCTCTTATCCCTTTTGAGTTGATTTTTGTTACTGGTGAGAGATAGGGGTTGGGTTTCACTCTTACATACATGGATATCTAAATTTCCCTGAAATTCACTGAAAAGAATGTTCTTTTGGGTGGACACTGTGACACACACCTGTAATTTCAGCAAGTGAGGAGCAAAGAGTCGGGAGGATTGTACATTAGAGGCCACAGGCAGTCTATGTAACTTAGTAAGACCCTGTCACAAGATTAAAATTACTAATAATAAAGAAAAGAAGAAGAGGATGCAGCTCAGTAGTAGATCACTTGGAAAGTACGTGCAAGGCCCTGGGTGCAGCACCTTCACTACCTCAAAAAAATGATTGCTCTTTTCACTGATGCAGAGTGCATTGGTCCCCAGTGTTTTGGCACCAGGAACTGGTTTTGTTAAGACAATTTATCCATAGACTGGAATAGGGGGTGGTTTGGGGATGATGATTCAAGCATATTACACTTATTGTGTAAATACAGATGGACCTTCCCTCGCTTGGCCACTGCTCAGGCAGGTGCTGGACTGCAGCCTGGGCATTAGGGACCCTAATCTAATGTGTTTTCTTAGCACATTGGTTGGGTTTGTCTGGATCATTGGCTGCAGATGTGTGGGTTTATTTGTAGCCTCTCTACTCTGCTTATAATGGTGTATTTTAATTTCACAAAGATTAGTTGCACACAAAAACTGTATGTGTTTACCTTCCACTCCACATTTTGTTCATTTGTTTTTATATTGTTTTAAATCAGTTTACAAATTTATGAGTTTAAAGCTAATCTTTTGCCTTTTATCTTTTAGGGTGATGGTTAATTTATGCATTGCCATGGAAATATTATGTTATTCTGTATTTTACTGCATATTT
>VMDO01010405.1:19238-71906 GCA_007922755.1 Pedetes capensis
AGTAAGATTTATTCTTTTATATGGTTTTGTGGTACTGTTCAGCGTGGTTTTTTTTTTTTTTTTTTTTTTTTTTTTTTTTTCAGTACTGGAGGTTGAACCCAGGGCCTTGTGCTTGCATGCTCTGCAAGTGCTGGGCCACTGAGCTGCACCCTCAGCCCTTTTTTTTTTTTTTTTTACTTTTTGAGACAGGGTTTCGCTAAGTTATGCAGATTACCTTTGGTCTCGAACTTGCGATCCTCCTGCCTCTGCCTCCTGAGGCACTGGGATTACAGGCGTGTGCCACTGCACCCAGCTTCTGTTCAGCATGTTTTGTATACCAATTGTGACAGGGTCTTACTAAGTTACACAGGCTGCCTCTTTGCTCCTGGCTGTCTCCAGATGTCTTGGCTATGCCTGTGTCCTCAGTGACCCTGATGTGATGTAAAAAGGTGGTCCTTCAGGCAGTGGTCTGAAAGGGCAGGGGACTGGTCACTCATTTTATTCTTTTTTCCTATGAGAGAAATTCAGAGGCCCAGGACGTCCCTTTTCATGCTGAGCTGTGAAGACCTGGGGCTTGGGTTGGTGTAAACAAAATGAAATTGTTCTTCCTGCCCTTTGTTTGAATTTATTCTCTTTATTTCCTTAATTGGATCCTGAAGTCTCTCAGAGCTGTTTTATGGATAGTTTCCTAATTATTGCTTTTTAAAAGGGGAATGAAGGCAAGTATGTTTTTTTCTTTCATCTTTCTGATGCCTTCCCTCTTATTAAAAGTGAAATGTGTATTAGATTTCACCTGTCGTTAAGAAATGTTTATTGAATTTTTATTTCTGTTTAAGTTTCCCAATGATAATGTCTTATTAAATTGTTTGTATAATATGTGACTTTTTATCAGTATAAAAGAAGAATAAAAGAAAACAATAAAAGCAGATGTACAGTAATATAAGAAAAAGCAAGTAAAGAGAAGAACAAGAATTTGGAATAAGGCCTGGCACTGAGTACAAGTGTGTAATTTGGGGCATATTCTAACTTCCCTTCCCATTAGTAACAATCTAAAAGTAGATTGTTACTAATATCAACTGAGAATGTATTTTTGTGAAAATGTTTTGTAAACCAAAACAGTAAAAAAAAATTAAACTTTTTGAAAGTATTTTCATCAAGATATATCATACTTTTTATTTAAGGATCTTTATTATAAGAATAGTATACAATTCACAGTTTCGCAGATTTTTTTTTATCTCAATATGGACATCAGTTTGGTTAAGCACAATTTGACAATTAACAGTCCCTCACTAAATGTTCATTAAATGAATGACTAATGGATAATGGATCATTTGAAAATAATTTACTTTGTTTTAAATGTCAGAAGGTCTTTTTTTGGCAACAATTTTATTTATTAATAAATGTTAATGGGATACAGAGTAATGTCTTTTGCAATATCCACTATGCAATTATTAAATTATTCTTGCTTTCGCATTCATCAACTTACCTATTTTAGAGAACCATATAAACTAGAGAGGGAAAGAAAAAAGGTAGGAATTTTAGTTAATATGTAACAAAAATTACATGCAATCATGTGTTATATTCTCATCGACTGTTTTTCTTTCCCCTGTTTTGGGAGAAGGACCCAGCAACCCACACAGAAATTGGAACATAACAAAAAGCTAATGTAAACTAAGCAAAGAAGGGACAATTCAAGGAGAGCAAAGAAAGAGGGAAGGATTTAGCAAAAAGAAGCGATGATGGGAGAAGACAGGTGGGGAAGGAGGGACAAGGAGGAGTGAGGAATGACAGAGAGGGCAACCTCAAAGTAAATAGCCCAATTTTAATAATTGGGGAAATAATTATAATAATACCAACAATACCAAAGGATGGTAATAATGCTAACAGGCTAGATTATTCATGTAATACTGCTGACAATGTAAAAAGATAGATCACTACAGAAAAAAGTTTAGACTTAAATCATAATTGGGATGCACTGGTATTGATAAATATTCCCACAGAAAAACATGCAAGTAGAAAAGCGGTCATTGGTGAGGAGGTGGGAGAGGCAGGAGGAGGGGCACAAGAGTGTAAGGGGGAAGTTATCTGTGCACTGTACAATGAAACACATATATGGAAATGTCATAATAAAATGCATGTCAGAATGAGACACATTAAGTTGTACATTAAAAATTTCCAATAAAAAAGAAAACCCTATGAATAGCAGAGAAGCACTGACAATAGTGTTTCGCCTGTTGCTGCTATGAGTGGGATACGACTTGAAGGCACCTAACAACAACATTTTTCCATGTATTTGTGAAGTTGCAGCATGTATTTTGAGATTTCCCTCTCTCCCTTTACCCCTCTACGCTATGTGCCCTCACCTTACCCCTTTCGCAACCTCTGCTCCCCCTGCTGCCCCCTACTCTGCTAGGCCCCTCTCCCCTTCTGTCTACTTGGCTTATATTTTCCAGAAGGACTTCATTACATGTTTTAAATAAGGGTACAGGATATTTTGGTCTGTTTTTAGCTAATGGATATTTAGTTTTAGCTTTAAGCTCTAAGGTCATTTTGCTTCTTGTTCATAAATATCAAATATTTTAATCAAATTATGACAAAGTTGATTATTTTTGTGACAAATATGTCTGAGAATAAGTGTCATGTCAATTTAATCTTGATCAATTTTCTCTACTGACTTATCTATTCAAACTTTTGCCCTTTTCATTCTAAATTTACTAAAGTTATTTTCATCAATATAAATTTTTATACAGTTTTAAAGATTTGATCCATTGATCATTTTGTCTCTATTTTTTTGTATGTGTGTGTGGTGCTTGGGAGTTGAATCCAGGGCCTCATACATACTTTGCAAGTGTTCTACCACTGAGCTGCATCCCTAGCCCCTTCGATTTTTTACCTTGAGACCGGATTTTGTTAAGTAGGCCAGGCTGCCTTTGGCCTTGAAGCTAAGATCCTCCTGTTTCCACCTCCCTAGTTGCTAGAATTACAGGCCTGAGCCACTGCTACCTGTCTGTATAAAATACTGTAACTACTACTGTGGGGAATTTTCTTTGGTGACCACTGTTTCTACCAAATCCAATGTGCTTGCGTGAAATTCTCCACATCATGATGTTATGCATTGTTTTATCATCTATCAATAAATTTATTTTTGCTTATTTGTACAAATCATACTCATAATTTGAAAAGGAAAACTTCATATTTGTCTCTTAGCTAATTTTAGGAAATAATATAGAACAATTGCCTGCGGATAGTTTAAGATTGTTTTAATGTCAAGTTTTCCTTGGTTGTACAGTTGATTCCTACATATTTTTTTTTCTGCAATTCTGTGTCCTAGTAATGTTTCAAATTCAATTTCTTATTTCTTACTATATGTATAATGTAACATTTTCTTTTTCTAAACAGTGCAAAATAAGTCAGCTTAATATAATTTAAATTGTTGTTGTTAGGTGCGATTGAGTCAGGTCCGACTCATATCAACCCTATGTATAACAGAATGAAACACTCCCTGACCCTGCCATGCCCAGCACTGTATCAGTGCTTCTCTGCTATTCATAGGGTTTTCAATGGCTGATTGTTTTGGTGTTGTTTTGGGAGTGGGATGCCAGGTCCTTCTCCCATTTTTTGTGGTTAGACATTAAAAATCATGTATTTGGTCAGTTATTTGTGATTGTGAATAAATATGCTTAGGCTTTTCTCCATTTCTTTGAATAGTTCAGTTACGGTAAGTTATTTTATGGGAAGTAGCAGTGACAAAATACTCATTAGTTATGAGATAACTAAATAAGGTATTCACAGAAACAAATTTTGACTATATTCAAAGGTCTGAATAGATACAATACTGTAACATAAGAAAATTTTTAAATAAATGTATTTTCAGGAGCAGTGTTCTATTATGAAAATCAGGCTATGAAATATACTCTCATGGGAAGTGTGAAAATGTAAGTTGTTCAAAACCAGCCTGGAAACAATATTAAAAACTATACTCTTGGGAGTAATATTACATATTGGTTGAGTTGACTGGAAGCCTAATAGGCCTTTACCACATCTACTTTGAATGACTGAAGTAAAATGACAATTTTACATAGTATTTGCCATTGGAAAGGAGAAGTTAAAAAATAATGTGACTAGTGCAGGTAACATGATTCTTTTAATAAAATACAGTTACATTTTAGTAACCTATCAAAAATAGGGGGGCTGGGATTTAGCTCAGTTGGTAGAGCCCTGCACTGCAGTCTCTGAGGTCCCGAGTTCAATTCCCAGCACCGCCAAAATCGGAGAAGGACCTGGCACCTAACAACAAAACAAACAAATCAAAAATAGGAGTTATGGTGACTTTCAAAGTATTTTGAAAATAAAAAGTGTTATGAAGTATTGTCAGGCTCTATTACATATTTTTATCTACACATATTACTTCTCTGGGAAAATAATTCTATAAAATGAAGAATGGGGAAGAAATGGAGCTCAAAGAATGAAGAGGAAAAATATAAATAAGAAGGAAAGCAGAAAACATCTGCTAAACACTTTAAAGGGCATCAGGCTTTAACAGGACTAGTTCAAGGGTATTTGTTTACATTAAAGAAGAATTCCAGCTGTTTCTGTTTCAAATGCATTAAGGAAGCAAACAATAACAATAACAACAACAAAACCAAAAACCATACTCTTTCTGTTTTTTTAGGTTTCAAGATCTCAGGTAGTAAATACTTTGTTGGTTAAACTTTTGAATAACTGCTTCATGTTTGTTTGTCTTTTTATCATTGAAAATGAGCAAATATTTCTGAAAGATAGTTATGTAAACTATAACTTCAAAAATTAAGAGTAGTTCAATCAACCCATTTCTATAATATTTGTTATTTCACACTTTATAAAAATAAAGGTAGAAGGCAATTTAAAAACAAAAGCCAGCTAAAGTGCCTAAATACATAATGTTTTTGAATCATTTGAGTCATCTAAAATTATTCCTTAATTATTACATAATTATATTATTATTATAATATAGTATTGTTAATAATAGCTGAGAACATAAGATTATTATGTTCATTTATGCTTATTACTCCATTTGACGGGCTGGGATTTAGCTCAGTTGGTAGAGTGCTGCGTTGCAGTCTCTGAGGTCCTGAGTTCAATTCCCAGCACCACGAAAATGGGAGAAGGGCCTGGCAATCCACTCCCAAGGCAATCCCGAAACAGCCATTGAAAACCATATGAGGGTCGCTATGAGTCGGGTACTGACTCGAAGGCACCCAACAACAACAACAACAACTCCATTTGACAAGAAAAATTCTGTGCTTACTGTATTCCAGGCTTTTTGTGCTTAATCCTCAAAAACTGACATGAGTACTTAATTATCCTGATTGTTTTCGGTTAGGAAGATGAGGCACAAGGATTCAACCAATTTCCTAAATTATCATAGATGGTAGATTGCAAAGATGTAATTCAAACTCAGGCATTATGAATGCAGAGCTTATGTATTTAATCATGTATGGCCAAAACATTTTAAATATGATTATTGTATAGTATTTGGAATTTATAAAATTAACACAATAAAATTTTAATATATTTTTAATAACTTGTATAATTAACTTTAAGATACTTTCTGGTGGAAATTGTTTAATATCATCTCAATAAGTGGTCTTCCCCCCACCCCAGTGTTAGGTACCAAACCTAGACCCTTGTATTTTCTAGGCAAATGCTCTAACACTGAGCTAAATCCCCAGTCCTTCAATAAGTATTCTGTTGCAGCCAAAGTTTAGTCTTACTTTCATTTTTAGGTGTGTAGTACAATGTCATTGAATAAACTATGCATTAAATTATTCAAAGAACAATATTTTAAAATTACTTTTTTCTTGTTCTATATATTTTTAAAAATTAATTAAACTTCTAATTTGGCATGATTGAAGATTCACATGAAACTGTAAAATAACCACAATAGTAATAATAATCCTATATACATTTTTCCTGATTTTTTTCCTAATGGTAACATTTTTTAAAACTATAGTATAAATGGGCTGGGATTTAGCTCAGTTGGTAGAGCACTGCGCTGCAGTCTCTGAGGTCCCGAGTTCAATTCCCAGCACCTCAAAAATGGGATAAGGACCTGGCAATCCACTCCCAAGGCAATCCTGAAACAGTCAGTCATTGAAAACCCCATGAGGGTCTCTATGAGTCGGATACTGACTCAACGGCACCTAACAACAACAACAACAACAACAACAACAACAACAACATAGTATAAATATCATAATGAGGAAATTGACATTGATCCATCTTCTCATCTTAGACTTCAGTAACTTCCCATGTACAATCAAATGTTGCTTAATGATGGGGACATGTTCTGAGAAATGTGTTATATGATTTTGTCATTGTGTGAACATCATAGAGTATTCTTACAGAAACATAGATGATATAGCCTCCAACACACCCAGATACATTATATATATGCATATTTACAATATATATGATGTACATATGTGTACATATATATGCTTCATATATACATATATGTGCATGTATATATGTATATGTGAATCTATATACATGTATATGTATATGCAGTCTGTAGCTGTACCACTGTGGCACCAGATTTCATCAGATCTCGGAAGTAAAGGAAGGTTGGGCCTGGTTAGCACTTGGATAGAAGACCACCCGGTAACACCAGGTACTGTAGGCTTGGGAGAAGGACCCGGCAGCCTACTCCCAAAAAACAATCAGCCATTGAAAACTCTATGAATGGCTGTCAGAAGCACTGACAATAGTGTTTTGTCTGTTGTACGTAGGGTCACTATGAGTCAGACACCGACTTGACGGCACCTAACAACAATAACAATATGTATATGCATATATAGATATATATGACACATAAATGTGTATATGCACCTATTGTTCCTGGGGCCATGATGAGAAAAACAACATGAGATTAAATCCAGCAAATATAGTTGGTGCAATCAAGAGATGTGGTAAGCCTGAGATGTATGAGGCTACTTCTCGCAAAACACAATATACAGTTTTATAGTAAACATTTAAAAAAACATAGGGGTATACAGTAAAATAGTGAAAAAAGTATAGAGTAGTAAATGCACAAACCATTAATTGTCATTATCAAATATCCTGTACTGTACATAATTGAATGTGCTATACTTTTATATGACTGGCCACCAGAACGTTTGTTTACACCAGCATCACTACGAATATATGAGTAATGTGTTGCACTATATTATCACGGTTATGACATCACTACACAATCAAAAAACTTAAACTCCTTTATAATCTTACGGGAGTACTTCTAACATGCTGCACATTGTTGACTGAAAATGTCATTGTACAGTGCATGACTACACTTATTTGTTTGTATTTAGTTCAATGCAATTTTGTCACATATTTAGATTCATGTAACTACTACCACAGTCAAGATATAAAACAATTCCATCACTCAAATGGTCTCTGTTGCTATACTTTTCACATTGTATGCATCTCCCCACACACTCCCCCTTCCTTAACTTCTAACAAGCTGCTCTAACTAATCTTGCTCTGCATCTCTATAACTTTGCTATTTTTTCATGCAACACACATAGAATTATGTATTATGTAACATTTTAGAATTGTTAGTTTTTACTTGGCATAATTTCCTCTGAATGTATCCAATTTATTGCATATATCAGTATTTCATTTCTTTTTATTTCCGAGTAGTAGTTGGTTTATGGTATGTGTGTCACAATTTGTTCAATCTTTTACCCAATAAAGGACATCTGGGCTGTTTGCAGTTTTTAACTATTATAAATAAAGCTGCTATGCCCATTTGTCTTTATGTTTTTGCATGAGCCTAAGTATTATTTATCTGGAATAAATGCCCCAACGTGTGATTTCTAGGTCATATGGTAATTGCACAACAACCTAATAGTCTAACAACAGCTGCTCTATTTTGCATTTTCACCAGCAATGTTCAAATGATCCAGTTTCTGTGCAAACTTGCCAGCATTTGGTATTGTGATTAATTTTAATGTTAGTCATTCAAGTAAGTATAGAGCAATATATTATTGTGGTTTTAGCTTTCACTTCCCTAATGCCAAATGATACTGAGTATCTTTTCAGATGCCATCTGTCCTTCCTCTCTGCTTGTAAATAGATGGCAATATTTATTTAGCATTTATGTATATTATCTTTAGTGAAGTGTCTGTTCATGTCTTTTGCTCATTTTCTAATTGGATTCTTTTATACTGTTGAATTTTGAGAGTTCTTTGTATATTCCAAATATTTGTCTCTTATGTGCTCTCTATAGTATTAATTTATATGCTGTTGTTGTTAGATGCCATCAAATTGGGTCTGACTTATAGCAACCCTCATAGGGTTTTCAACAGCTGTTTTCAGGATTGTTTCAGGAGTGAACTGGTATGGTTTACAAATATTCTAGTCTCTAATTTGCCATTTAATGTTTTTAATAGAATCTGCTGTAGTTTGCATTAAGTGTCTCCTGAAGGCCTGTGTAATCCAGGCATGATCCTCATCTTGTGGCACTATTAGAGAAGGTAATGGAATCTTTAAGATGTGGGGCCTAGTGGGAGGAAGTATTGCCATTGAGAGCATGCCCTTCACGGAGATGTTAGGACTCAGGCCCCTTCCAGTCTCTATCTTTTTGTTTCCTATCAGCCAAATGAACAGCTTTTTCTGCCATACCATCCACCGTCATGTACCCAAACCAACAGACCAACAAACCATGGACGGAAACCTCCAAAACCATGAGCCAAAACAAAACTTCCTTCCTCACAAGTTGACTGTATCAGATAATTTGTCACAGGAATGGAAAGCTATCATAGAGTCTTTTGCCGAAGACAAGGTTTTAATTTTGATGAAATCAATTTTAACACTTTTTCTTTTATAGATCTTGGTTTTGGTGTCAGATTTAAGAACTCATCCCCTGATCTCCTGACTCTAGATCCTACAGATTTTTTTGTATGTTTTTCTCCTAACAGTCTAATTTTATGTTTTAAATTTAAGCTTGTCATTCAGTTTGATACATTTTGTTGTATGAAAAGATGAGATCAAGATTGAGAGTGTTTTTTTCTGCCTATGCATATCCAGTTCGTCAACTTAACACTGAAAGACTGTCCTTCCTCCATTGAGTCACTTACTTACCTTGTCAAAAATCAACTGGGTATATTTATGTATGTTTATTTCTCTGTTACCCATCATATTTCATTGATCTAAATATAGAGGCTTTAAACTATATTTACTACCAGGAAAATGAAAGGAAGAATTCTAGAGCAGAAGTCAGCAAACATTTTTTGCATAGGTTCAAATGCTAAATATTTTTGGCTTTGAGGTCTTTCACAACTATTCAACTCTATTGCCCAGCAAAATCAGCAATAGACATACATAAATGAACAGATGTGGCTGTATTCAAATTCTACTTTATAAAGTACGCCATAGGTTGTATTTGGCCCATAGGCTGCAGTTTGTTGTTGTTGTTAGGTGCCGTCGAGTCGGTATCCAACTCATAGTGACCCTCATAGGGTTTTCAATGGCTGAGTGCTTCGGGATTGCCTTGGGAGTGGATTGCCAGACCCTTCTCCCATTTTTGCGGTGCTGGGAATTGAACTCGGGGCCTCAGAGACTGCAAGGCAGCGCTCTACCCACTGAGCTAAATCCCAGCCCAGGCTGCAGTTAGCCAGCCCCTTTTCTAAAGAGGAAAGTAATGAGAGGTAAATCTCATTATCAAGAAAGTTTTTAATATTGAGGAAATACTGATTAATTCCTCCTACAACTGTAATATTTAACATGCTAATGACTTTAATATCATCTTAGTCATTAATTCTCACTGTGTATTGGTCCATTATATAATTGAGGAAAATATTTGGTCACTATAATTCACAAATTTGATTACATAATTAAGCAAAAGGCTCCATTACCTAAACATCTTCAACTATATTTAGGGATATTTGGATTACAGTCTGATTTGTAGACTTTCATTATTGGACTGATGAGGAATCATATTAAATGGAAATTTTATTTCCATATTAGCCATGTAGTCATATAGAAGAACCAAGAAAATGTTGCATGAGGTGTGATAAGAGATATGCTAAATATTTAAATTAAAAAACATATTATGGAGATACATTGCCATTAATCCTCCTCAAAATACTTTTTCTGGATTTGAATACAGTTATCCTACCATTCTTGCCACTTTCTGCAGCAATTCTGGAAGTCCTTTTTGTCTACCTTTAATTTCATCATCCATCGTGACAATGTGTCATGTCACACACCACTTCTTAGTATGGCAATTTCTGTCAAAAACATTGTGGTGCATCTTCATCCACCTTTGTCACCAGATCTGGCATCATGCAACCTCTGGCTCTTCTCCAAAGTCAAAATGACCATGAAACATAAAAGTTCTGAATTGACTCACGACATTGAGGCAGCCATGACAGCCCTGCTAAAGACATTCATGAAGGAGGACTTCTAGAACTGCTTCAGAGAGAGGAAAGAATGATGCGAGGAGAATGTTGGAAGCCAGCGGGAGTACTTTGAGGGGGATTAATAGCAATGTGTCATTTACTGTAATCATTTTTTAAATTTAAACATTCACCATATCTTTTAATCTGGGAGAAGGACATGGCATTCCACTCCTGAAGCAATCTTGAAACAATCATCCAGTTAAAACCCTATAAGGGTCACTATGAGTTGGACACCACTCCATGGCACCTAACAACAACAACAACATACCTTTTCATCACACCTTGTATTATGATTAACCCACTAGAGTTGGCAATTATTTAGTTAATTCTGAATTATTTTATTTTTATTATACACATATATATATATAGTGTATATATGTTGTGTATTTATTATTTATTTTTTTATTTTTTTGTGGTACTTCGGGGTTGAACCCAGGATCTCCCAAAGCAAGCGGTTTACCCCCCTGGGTTGCATCCCCAGCCTATTTTTTTTTTAATTTTTGAATTTTGAATCAGCATATTGCTAAGTTACACAGGTTGCCTCTGGCCTCGAATCTGTAATCTCCCTGCCTCTGCCTCCCTAGCCACTGGGATTACAGGTGTGTGTGGTGCCACACCTGGGTGTACTGATGTACTTTAGAGAGTTTTCTGCACATAAGCCAATTTTGATTGTTGATACTATTAGTATTCATGAATTAGTCCAGTCATGGATGAATGATTTTTTCCCAATAACTTCAATAAAAATATTAACAGGGTATAAATTTTATGTCCCAACTTTTTCAATATATGCATTTTTACTTACTGAGAAAAATTTCCTAAATAAATTTAGTTACCTATTTCTTCTGAATCTAAGCCACTTAATTGGCATCATATCATATTTTGGTAATTGTTTATATACACAAAAACTAAAACTATACAATTGAAATGCATGTGGATTAATTTCTTAATTACCCTAATAACATTTTTATGGTCTCATTCATTTTTGTATCTCTGTTAATGTAATGTGAGAAAATACACAAATGTGTAGTGTTTGGCTGTAATTCTCAGGAACAAAATGACAGAAATTTTATCTTTTAAATGAATAATATAGTTTAGTAGTTTAAAAACAGAAAATAAAGGCATTCTGAAGGTTAGTAGGAATAACCAGGGTGATGAAATTAGAGGAGAAATGGAGTGAGTTTCAATAATATGAACATTTATTAACTGATATGTGTATGCTTGTGACACATATAAGGTATCTATCAAACTTTAATGAATATAAGTGAAGATATACCAAATGTGGGAGAAGGACCTGGCAAACCATTCTCAAAAATCAATCTGCCATTGAAAACCCTATGAACAGGAGAGAAGCACTGACAATAATGTTTCGCCTGTTTTATGCAGGGTTGCTATAAGTCAGATACTGACTCCATGGTACCTAACAACAACAACAACAACATACCGCATGGAATAAAATTGTTTTATGTTACATAGGTTAAGTAAGCAATTGCTCAAAATGTTAACCATTCTTTGCAATTTTATTAATTTGATCAGCAAATTTTAATGAGAAGCTATTATCATTTTTATTTGATTCACAAATGTATGGTTTCTACACTTTAACATTTTGGAATTGCAGTACATTGTTTAATCCATGTTAAATTTTCAGCCTCATTGCCAAAACTTTGGCAAAGCAGTCAGTTGCTGTGTGGTCCTCATTGCATGGAAACTTAAGTATGTGTTGGTGCATATTTATCTCATTGTCAACTCAATTAGACAATTTGCAATTGGTAACCAAAGAGAAGATTGAATTTTAATTTAATTTGGAATCTTAATTGCAGCTCAAAATTCATAAAAATTACTACATTGGGGATGCAATGAGAGGAAAAGTATTGGGTGCAGAGGAGCATAAAATAGATTTGCAATATGAAAAGTTATTATAAATGGAGCAAATATTGTTACTGGTACATTATATGCACATTTTTAAAACATCAACCAAGTGATTTAAGCTACCTAATTAGAGAAAAAATACACAAGAAGATAAAGCTGAGTTTCATTTTTTTCATTGAGATATTTGAACAAGGATTTCTGGGCACCTTCCAGGCAATATAATTAAACATTGAAAAAATTTCCAGATCTCTTGGAAGAGATCTGAGAATTTTCAAAATGAGGAAAGGTTGGTATGATGATTCAGACATCATGAAAAATCTATCCTTTAGATGCTGAGCATGTAACTTTCAAAGGCTTCCAGCTGACTTCCAAATGAAACTGTTAGCTTCCAGTGATATGTAAGTATGTAAGTTGTGCAAGGAATAAAGGAAACTTTGAATTTAAATCTAGAGAATGTAGATAAAATCTTGATATTATTTGATATGCCAAAAGTGGTCAGAATTATAACCACAGAATATAAAAAGCAATATGTTTGTTATGGAACTGTAAATACCTGGAAGTGATTCAGAAGAAGCTTTGGGTTCTGAATTATTGAGAACATTCCTGTATTCTCCAGGAGGGAAAAACTTATCACATAGCTAATATCCAAAAGGTCCCTAGCCTACAGATAGTTTACATTTATTCTAAAACCTGATGGTAATTCCTAGAATGAGTGAGGGAGCAAGAGCAAGAGCTGAATTAAGGGAGAAGGGATGTGGAGAGAGGAGTTAAATGAACAGGTGGTTGTGAATCTTTTAAAGTCCAATTGTAGAGAAGTGAGCAAAAAGAGTCAGATGGAGTAGACAGAGAAAAGGTAGAACACCAGGTGGTGCCAGGTCCGGGTCCACTCATGATGGGTAAACAGAGTACCCACAAGAGGAAGAATACCTTTAAAAAGGCATAGGAGGGAAAGTCCACCAAAAGGGGAAGAATACCTCCTAAGCCTTGGAGGGAAAGTCTTCTGAAAAGGGAATAGTACCTCCAAATGGTCTCTTCATGGAGAGGGACTTGGAACCTCATCTTTTCTTTTTCTTAAATTTTAATTGGTCACTATTGTAGATTTCTGGGAAATATTAATGAAAAATATATAATCTTCTGGCTCTGTGGGCAATGCTAATTCAGATTGGGAGTTGACAAGCCTCAGGCTTTCTTGAACAGAAAATCCCTGAATGACTTCCAACAGCTTAAACTCCTTAAACAAAAGCCTTTGTATGGACAGGTCTACAGTAAGCAAAAGCAACCCATTTTTCATAACAACAGACTCAATGGGGTGACACACAGGTAACAGTTAACCACCCTAAATTCCTGCATAAAGTTAAGAACAGTCAATTGTTACAGGAAATGTAGATGCTCAGGTCATCTTGGTTTATTTCTTTGAAATAATCACAATTTGTCTCTGAGTTCCTCTTCCACTTTGATTACCACCTGACACTTATGTGACAATTGATCAGGTGATTCCATCAATGCAACCAACTTCCTTGGCCTTTTTCTGACCTTTCATAAGATTTAATGAATTGTAATTCTATATAAATAGGATGGGTTATCTGGAAATAAACGGAACAAGGTCACACTGCCTCCGAGCTGCTGTCTGTTACTCATCGCCAACTCATCATGTGCCTTCGGGAGTCCCTGGATTTTAGGCTGCAGCTAGTCTGCGGCAAGGTGGAATTCTGTGGCTTGGAAGTGAAGCAGAGTGTTTCAATGAGGGAGTGACCAACTCTGTCAAATGCTACAGAAATACTAACTAGAATGAAGGCTGCAACTTGTCCATTGAATTTAGTTATTGAGAGCTGGCTGAAACTTAAGGACAATGGTTTTCATTGGGTAATGGAGCATAAGATAGATTTCATTGATCTGAGAAGTTAATGGGACAAAAATTGTGGAAATTAACTTTCTGACAAGTCCAAATTTGCGAAGTGTATGAGCTGAAGGAGTACTTTGTGGTGAGAATTTTTTTGTTTTTATATAAAATATTTTAAAGACAAAGATATAGGTGAATACAATAATAAACTGTAGTTTAAACTAATTCTGACTCACCATGTTGTAACAAATTTAATGAGTAATGAGCAACCTTAAAAACAAAAAAGAGGGAAAAGAAAAAGTGAGAAAATATCAATACACCATGTCTAGTAAGGTAATGTTACAAAGTTTTTGTTTTGGTTATTTACATAATTTTTTTACTGCAAACAATAAGAAGTACACTTTATATATTTATGTATTGTGCTTACATAGTGCATATGATACCTATACAAATGTAGCTGGGTAGTATTTATTAGGTTGCAATGTAATATATATTTCTTGTTTTGGATCATATTAAAAAGTAAAATACTCTTCAAAACCAAAAGTAATACATATTAGCATAGATTATGGAGAATGTAAGAAAGGGAATGGAGTCAGTTGACATTTAAAGATACTGGCCTTTAAGAGAAGGATAAACACATTCTATCAGCAGAGTGCCTGTAGCCTACCAATGTGGCATCTGATCTCAGAAGCTAAGCAGGATCCTGCCTGCTTAGTACTTGGGTGGGAGACCACCTGGGAATACCAGGTACTGTAGGCTTCAGAGAAGAACATGGCAACCCACTTCCAGAAATCAATCAGCCATTGAAAACCCTAGGAATAGCAGGAAGCACTAACAATACTGTTTCACCTGTTGGGGTAGAGTCGCTATAAGTTGGACACTGACTTAATGACCCTTAACAACAACAATCAGGAGGGTAGGAAGAGAAGATTCATAGTGAAGCAATTGACTGATAGGTTTGAGATCAGAATGTTGAAGGACTTTCCGTCTGATGGCTATCATTTTAGTTAAGTACAATCCAATGTCTTTTGAGAATAAAGGATAGAGAGAAGGTATTATGGTATGTAAAAATGAACGAAGTTTGAAACATTTTTTATAGAAAGTAGACCAAAATGATTAGAGAGTTATATTAAGATTTAGGGTGGGTCAGGTTGTTGATTGAGTTTATAGAAATGTCATTATGTTTGTTGCTGTTGTTAGGTGCTGTCGAGTTGTTATCTGGCTCATAGTGACCCTATGAACAATAGGTGAAACATTATTGTCAGCGCTTCTCTGCTATTCATAGGGTTTTCAGTGGTGGGTTGATTTTTGGGAGTCAGTTGCCGGGTCCCTCTCTCAAGCCTACAGTACCTGGTGTTCCCAGGCAGTCTCCCAGCCAAGTACTAACCAAGTCACACCCTGCTTGGCTTCTGAGATCTGACAGGATCAGAGGCCATGCCACTACAGCTATAGGCAACATTGTGTTTAGGAGTGTTCATCTGTCTAAGTTTAGACATAGGCACAGAGCACATGGATTATTTTTGGATTCTAGTTGGAAGTTCTGAAAGAAAGAATTGACAGTGGAGGTTTAGGATATTGATAACAAGATGATGAAAATGAAATATTGTTGGACCAATCAAAAGTGTATTGAATCTATTATTTTGCAGAAAATGGAACTGAAAGCTGAAAGAGCTTGAAGAACCTTTAGAACTTCAGCTCTTGCGCCAGTAAGTGAGAATTTTTGTGAAATTTCAATGTGATTTTGGAAGGGGAAAACTTTTCAGTTGTAAGTTATAAGAGATTGGTAACGATGACAGGAAATAAACTATTAATTATGATGATGACTGAGAACCATTAAAACACAAGGCTGGATTAATTGTTACTGTGGAAATTCAGTTTTCAGACATGACAAGAAACCTGACCTAGGTATTAAAATATTTAGTAAATATGGTGAATTTCCCAGGATGCTGGTGTTTGAAAACAAGAAAGAATTTTATTCAGGAAACTGAAAGAGGGATGGATATATAATTCAGTAGTAGAGTACTTGCCTAGAGTGCACAAGGTCACGGTGTCCTGGGTTCAATCCCAAGCATTACACACAGACACACACACAGACACACACACACACACATGCACACACAGGAAGAGCTTTTATGGAGTAAAGTAATAATGAGAACTCTTGGCTTTACTTCTGAATCTTGAGTGACCCAGGACAGGATGGAGCCCATGAGTACCAGCTCTGGATTAAAATTGTGTAGATTCCATCACTTGTTTCATCTCTCAATATCTTCTCTATACCTCTGTTACCTTGAGTTTCATATTCATATGAGCAAAAGGGTGATAAAATTACCCAATTAAGAGAATTATTGTGATAACTAAATGAAATTTAGTCATGAAATTAGTTGCGTATAACATTGTTATAGTGCTTGTAAATAGTAAGAGCACAATAAGTGTTAGCTATTTATTATTGTCTGTTATTTTCTAGAATATTAATAAATATCCTCAACTTGACAGAGATGTTGTTGTTAGACGCTGTTGAGTTGGTATCTGACTCATAGCGACCCTCATAGGGTTTTCAATGGCTGACTGTTTTGGGATTGCCTTGGGAGTGGATTGCCAGGCCCTTTTCCCATTTTTGCAGGGCTGGGTATTGAACTCGGGACCTCAGAGACTGCAGTGCAGCGCTCTACCAGCTGAGCTAAATCCCAGATGAGAGAGATGTAGAGGATTCCCAATTAGTCGTTCAATTTTCTATTCAAAGGAATATTTGGGGAATTGGATAAGGTTGCAGGGATTTGCCAAATCCAGTCAATTCCAAAGATCTCTGTGGAAAGATTTTGTACGGAAAGGAGGAATGAACAGGAAGGCAGTTCAAGGAGCTATCATACCGAGAATCAGCTTGCTAGCAATAGAGTCAGGGAGAGCTCAAAAGTCTGTATCTTTACAGTATAACTGCCACAGTGGCACACCATTCATGCAGACACTACATAGAGGTTTGGGACATATAGTGAATTTGGTCCCAAGAGCCACTGGAGGGAAGAAAGATATTTTGGCCTTACAGATTAATACGTATGTAGTCTGGAAGGGACAGCCTATAGGTGGGAGATAGGGTGAGATACTTCTTTTCCTTGTATTGTCAACAGGTACAATGCATTGTGATGGGCAAAGATGAGTAAATGAGCAAAAAAGCCACATGATCTTTATTGGAAGTAGGAGGAAGGTGCATTTGGTGTAGCTCCTTTACATACTCAGTTGTTATACTGACTCTTCACCCTAATCACTATTTTTTCTCTATTTCCATAAAGGTTATTATCATTATCTTAAGTTACCATTTCATGGAGTTTTGTGTTTCACCAATGCCTTCAAGGTAGCTTCCATTTCTTCGTTCAGTACCATTGGTTCCTGATCATGTGCAACCTCTTGAAATGATTGGTCATCCACCAATTCTCTTCGGTATGATGACCCTGTGTATTCATTCCACTTTCTTTTGATGTTTCCTGCCTTGTTTAATATTTTCCCTATAGAACCCTTCACTATTGGTACTCAAAGTTGGAATTGTTTCTTTAATTCTTTAAGCTTCAGGAAAGCACAGTGTGTTCCTTTCCTTTGATTTTCTCTCTCTAGCGTTTTGCATGTCATTATAATATTTGATTTTGTCTTCTTGAGCTTGCCTTTGTTCTTCAAATTCATCAAGTCTTCCTTGTACTTTAGCTGCTAGATGTTCAAAGGAAAGTCTCAGAGTCTCTTTTGACATGTAATTTGGTCTTTTCTTTCTTTCCTTTCTTTTAAATAACTTTGCTTATGAGTGATGTCTTTGATGTCACAGCACAACTCCTTTGGTCTTCAATCATTAGTGTCTAATGCATCAAATTTGTTCTGGAGAGGGTCTCTGAACTGAGGTGGGATATTCTGAAGTTGATACCCTGGCTCTCATACATTTGTTCTAATTTCCTTTAGTTTCAGTTTGGACATGCATATGAGGAACTGTTGGTCTGATCACCAATCTGCATCTGATCTTGTTCTGACTTCAGATATTGAAGTTTTCCATTGCCTATACAAATGGAGTCAGTTTGATTCCTGTATGTTCTATCTGGTGAATTTCATGTGTATACTCACCATCTATGTTGTGAAAAATGTATTTTCGATGAAAAAGTCATTGGTCTGACAAAACTCTATCATGCAATTATCAACATCATTTCTGTCACCAAGGCCATATTTTCCAACTACTGAGACTTCATTGTTTTTGACTTTTGCATTCCAGTCACCAGTCATTATCACTTCATCCTGATTGCATGTTAGATCAATTCCAGGCTGTGTTAGCTGGACAGTGAATAAGGGAGACAAGAGAAGAACTGATGATTTAAAATTATGTTATTGCAGATGAATATTGAATATAGTATAGACTGCCAAAAGAATAAATAGATCTGTTCTAGAAGAAGTACAACAAGAGTGCTCCTTGGAAGCAAGCATGGCTAGACTACATCTTACATATTTCTCAGACATGTTGTCAGAAGAGACCAGTCCCTGGAGAAGGACATCATGTTTAGGAGAGTGGCAGGTTAACAAAAAAAGGAAGACCCTCAACCAGATGGTTTGACACAGTGACTGCAACAATGGGCTTACACATTAAAAAAAAAAGATTGTGTGCATCACACAGTGTCAGGGAGTGTGTCATTCTGTTGTGTATATGGTTGCTATGAGTCAAAACCTGACTCAAGTTTCCATTTACTTGTTTGCTTATTGTTTTGCTTACTTTCATGTGAAGTTATAGTAGGGATTCTCTCTCTTCAGCATAGTACCTCCAGTGTCTAGACAGCTGCTGTTATTTAAATATTCTCTATTCTTTTCAATCCTTTCAATATATTATTGTTATGTACCAGGTATTTGGTTAATTAACAAATTTGAATATGCTGTTCTTATGTTACAAAGAATGAAATCATGAATCACTAAGCACAAGTTAATGGTTTTCTTGTGAAATAGTATAAATAATTATGTCTAAGTTTAGAGCTATTTTTGTGAAACTTTATACTTTTGTATTTATTAAGTCATCAAAGCAGCACTTTTGGTTCATCCAAGATGCTGCACTTGAAAAGAGGCAGAGTAAATATGACAAATTGGCCTCTGCCCTGTGACAGCCCTTTTGACTTCCCCTCTTTACTTTGAAAATTAGAATTGAAATTAGTTTCAGGGTTGGAAAGATCCAGTGGCTTCATGAAGTATTAGGAAGCTATAGCATTTATTTTTTCCTGGAACCATAATCAAATGGCCCACTGAAAATCTTTCTTCAGTTCGAGAGAGTAGATATTTTAGAGAAAACATTTTTTTTAAAGTAATAATAAAGTAATGTCTTTATATAGACCTTTGCTTTCATAGTCCCAAGGAATTTCAGTTTTCTATTGTACAGGCAACATATAATATTTTTTATTAAGTATCTGCTGCAATTATTTATGGTGCTGAGGCTTAGCTCAGTTGGTAGAGTGCTGCTCTGCAGTCTCTGAGGCCCTGGATTTGATCCCCAGCACCACAAAAATTGGAGAAGGACCCAGCAACCCACTCTTGAAACAATCCCAAAATGATCAGCCACTGAAAACCCTATGAATAGCAGAGAAGCACTGACATAGTGCCATGTATGGCACAGTTGTTGGGGAGTGTTTCATTTTATTGTATGAGTCGAACCCGACTCAATGGCACCTAACAACAACAACAAAATTATTTATAATTTACAGTTTATAAAAGTATTATAAAAACAATGACAACCTTTACCTTTTGTCTTCTTCTCTTCTTTTTTCAGTTTAAGTTATTGGAGTGCCTTAAGAGTTAATCTGAGTGCTCTTGAGATCTCTGTTTATATTTACTACGTGTATGGTTTAATTTGAACCTACAATTACATAGTTCATATCTATCGCCTAAGACTCAGATTCATATATCTAATTGTTTTCTTGATACAATTACTCAAAAGGTGCCAAAGATGTTTTAGCTTTTAAAAAGTACAAGAGTAGATTTACTGATTTCCTTCTTTGCCATGAACAGGGGAGATCTTTCCACTTTCTGGTGTCTTCTTCAATTTCTTGCTTCAGTGTTTGTTGTTGTTGTTGTTGTTAGGTGCCGTCAAGTCAGTATCCGACTCATAGAGACCCTCTGTACAACAGGAGAAACACTATTGTCAGTGCTTCTCTGCTGTTCATAGGGTTTTCAATGGCAGATTGATTTTTGGGAGGGGGCTGCCAGGTCCTTCTCCCAAGCCTACAGCTTCTGGTGTTCCCAGGTGGTCTCCCATCCAGGTACTAACCAGGCCCGACCCTGCCTAGTTTCGAGATCTGACGGGATCGGATGCCACAGGGCTATAGCTGCAGGCAGCTTCAGTGTTTAAAGTTTTCATTTTAGAGGTCTTTCACCAACTTGGTTAGGTTTATTCCCAGATTATTTTATTTGGTTTGAAGTTATTATGAATGAGGTTGTTTTACTGATTTCTTTCTCCATCTGGTCATTACTGGCATATAGAAAAGCTATGGATTTTTGTATGTTGGTTTTGTATCCTGATGCTTTGCTAAAGTATTTGTCAGCTGTAACAGTTTTCTGGTGGTGTCTTTAGGATCTTTTGAGTATATGATTATATTATCTGAAAATAAGGATAACTTCACTTCTTCCTTTCCTATATGGATACTCTTTATTTTTTTCTCTTGCATTATTGCTGTTGCTAAGAGTTTAATTACTATATTGAATACCAGTGGAGACAGTTGACACCCTTGTGTTGTTCCTGATTTTAGGGGAAATTCTTTCTGTTTTTCCCTCTTTAGTGTGATGTTGGCTGTAGGTTTTTTCATATATTGGCTTTATTATGTTGAAGTCTGTTTCTTCAATTCCTAGGTTCCATGAGAAAGAGAATTTTTATTTTCCAATTACTTGCTATCATGAAAGTGAAAAGTAGGGCACATGAACCTGGCTAGGGTCATATGGGCATTTGAGAACCAAGTATTGGACCAGAGGTAGATGTTTCTTTGTTTTGTCAAGAGTAAGATATGTAGAATTCTGGCTTAAGTGGGCTCAGGCCCATCTAAATCACAGGGACAGAGAGAAGGGGAAGATAGATTCCTAAAGCAACATCAAAAGCATTATTTCCAACAAAAGTCAAAATGAATGTTGGGAAGACAAAACCAGTGCACAGCTACCATTTCCCTTTTCCTTTGATATAGAAGGAATTATGGCCCTTTCCCATTCATATTAAATCCCTGGCTCCCAATGTATTGGTATTTGCACATGGGGACTTAGACGGGTCATAAGGGTATTGCCTTCATGATGGGATTATTGGATTTATCTGACAAGACATTCTCTCTCTCTCTCTCTCTCTCTCTCTCTCTCTCTCTGCCATGTGAGGATATAGCAAAAATATGACAAAGCAAAATGAAAGTCCTCATCAGGAAACTAGTCAGTCAGGTGGCAACTTGATTTTGTACTTCCCAGTGTTCAGAACTATGAGAAATGAATGTCTTTTTTAAAGTTACCCAGTGTATGATATTTTGTTATAGCAGCCAAAGAACACAAAGGTACCTTCCTACAATTCTCTCTACATGTGATAGTATGCTTATTTGCATAACTCAAGTTATTTCATGTCACTATATTTTAAAATAATGTTCATTGTTTTTATTGTATTTAGAATACATTTCAAATACAGTTTTAACTGCTGTAAGGCTATATATAACCTGGAACTTGCCCACCCCTCAGTCTCATTTTTAGGCCATTTTCTTTTCTACTCACTATACCCTTAAAGTGTTTTTCATGGCAAAGTTCTTTCCTGCTTCAGGACATTTGCATTTGCTGTACTCTGCCTACAAACCTTCTGCCTAGTCTTGCTATCCTGTTACTTCTTATCCTTTATGTCCCTGCTTAAATATCACTTCCTTATATTTTCAGTGCATACCTGCCCATACTACACTCATATTTTTAAAATTATAACACTGGCTTTTTTTCCCTGGCTCAAGTTTCTCTTGGCTTTGAACATTAGTTATTACTTCTTCTCCTCTGAACTGGAATGCAAGCTCTATGTGTAGCAGGACTAAATTTCTTTTTCATCATAAACCCAGATCCTATCACAAGCTCTCTAGGTTTGTACAGTCTGAATCACTGGATCCTAAAGAGCTGTTTATGCTTCTCAGAAATACATTTAGAGACAAGTGATCCAAATAATATCTATATAATAATATTAATATTTAAATAAACATAAAATTTCAAAAGACATCATTTATAGGTGCCCCATTAGATATCTTTTATAGTTGCTCTCTGATAGATCATCTGTCATTTTAGTCTTGGTAGAAGGGGAGAAGAGATTCCTGCATGAAAAAGTTTAGTGGATTGGGCCCTCTGCCTAAATACTTCTGTATACTTGTCATTTATTCATGCTAAAAATTTTCCTCCTTCTCTGTCTAGAAGCTACATGTTAAAAGAAATACCTTTAGGCAATTTTTAGTAGGATAATTTTTTGTATCTTCTAATCAGTTGAACTTCTTGTAAAATCATATCTATTTGGTGAGCTGCACAACTTTTTAGTGCTGAATATTTTTGGAATTATGTGAGAAAAATGTAAAAGTATAGGCGTGCAACACGTACACTACCTATTTATTCATAGGTTTTCAATGGCTAGTTGTTTCGGGAGTGGTTCACCTGTGCCTCCTCCCTAGTCTGTCTTAGTCTGGAAACTCCGCTGAAACCTGTCCACCATGCATAACCCTGCTGATATCTGAGATACCAGTGGCACAGCTTTCAGCCTCATTGCAACACACAAGCCCACACAGTGCAGCAAACTGACAGCAAACAGGAAACCCTATGAATAGCAAAGAAACACTGTCAGATATAGTGCCAGAAAACGAGCCCCCCAGGTTGGAAAGCACTCAAAAGACTACTGGGGAAGAGTTGCCTCCTTAAAGTAGAGTCTGCCATGATGACGGAAATGGTTTACTGATGCCGCATGACTCAAAATGAGGAGAAACAACTGGAAACATCCATTAATAATTGGAACATGGAATGTATGTAGTATGAATCTAGGCAAATTAGAAATCATACAAGAGAAATGGAATGCATAAACATTGACATTTTAGGCATCAGTGAGCTAAAATGGACTGGCATAGGCCATTTTGAGTCAGATAATCATATGGTCTACTATGCTGGGAATGATAAACTAAAGAGAAATGGGTTTGCATTCATCACCAAAAAAGACATTTCAAGATCTGTCCTGAAATACAATGTTGTCAGTGATAGGATAATATCCATACACATATAAGATGGGCCAGTTAGTCTGACTATTATTCAAATTTATGCACCCACCACTAAGGCCACAGATGAAGAAAGGGAAGACTTTTATCAGCTTCTGCAATCTGAAATAGATCAAACATGCAATCAAGACATACTAATGATCACTGGTGACTGGAATGCAAAGGTTGGAAACAAAGAAGAAGGCTCAGTAGTTGGAAAATATGGTCTTGGTGACAGAAACAGAGCTAGAGATCGCATGATAGAATTTTTTCAGACCAATGATGTTTTCATTGCAAATACATTTTTTCAACAACATAAACAGAGACTACACACATGGACTTCACCAGATGGAACATACAGAAATCAAATTGACTACATATGTGGAAAGAGATGATGGAAAAGCTCTATTTAAAATGTCAAAACAATACCAGGTGCTGACTGTGGATCAGACCATCAGCTTCTCATATGCAAGTTCAAACTGAAGCTGAAAAAAATTAGAATAAGTATACGAGAGCCATGGTATGATCTTGAGTATATCCCACCTGAGTTCAAAGACCTCCTCAAGAATAGGTTTAATGCATTAGACACAAATGATAGGAGACCAGAAGAGTTGTGGCATGACATAAAAGATATTATTTAAGAAGCAAGCAAAAGTTATTAAAAAGGCAAAAAGAAAAGAAAAGACAAGACCAAATTACATGTCAAAAGAGATGCTAGAACTTGCCCTTGAATGTCAACTAGCTAAAATAAAAGGAAAACATGATGAAGTTAAGGAACTAAACAGAAGATTTCAGAAGGCAGCTCGAGAAGACAAAAAGAAATATTTATAAAGACATGTGCAAAGAGCTGGAGGCAGAAAACCAAAAGGGAAGAACACACTCTGTGTTTCTCAAGCTTAAGGAAGTGAAGAAAAAATTCAAGCCTCGAGTGACAGTAGTGAAAGATTCTACAGGGAAAATATTAAGTGATGCAGGAAACATCAAAAGAAGATGGAAGGAAAACACAGAGTCATTATACAAGAAAGAATTGGTAGATGACCAACCATTCCAAGAGGTTGCATCTGAAGAGGAACTAATGGTGTTGAAGGATGAAGTGGAAGATGCCTTGAAAGAACTGGTGAAACACAAGGCTCCAGGAATTGATGGATTAGTGATAGAGATGTTTCAACAAACAGATGCAGCACTGGAGGTGTTAACATGTTTATGCCAACAGATTTGGAAAACAGCTACTTGGCCAACTGACTAGAAGAGACCCATATTTGTGCCTATTCCCAAAAAAGGGGATCCAACTGAATGTGGGAACCATCAGACAATATAATTAACATTGCACACAAGCAAAATTTTACTAAAGATCATTCAGAAGTGACTGCAGCAGTATATAGACAGGGAATTACTGGAAAATCAAGCGAGATTCAGAAGAGGGTGGGGAACTAGGGATATCATTGCTGATGTCAGGTGGATATTAGCTGAAAGCAGAGCATATCAGAAAGATATCTATCTATGTTTTATTGACTATTCAAAGGCATGTGAATGTGTGGATCATAATAAGTTATGGATAACACTTCAGAAAATGCAAATACTAGAACACCTAATTGTACTCATGAGAAATCTGTACGTGAACCAGGAGGCAGTTGTTCAAATAGAAAAAGGAGATACTGCCTGGTTTAAAGTTGAGAAAGGTGGGCATAAGGGCTGTATATTTTCACCTTATCTCTTCCATTTATATGCTGAGCAAATAATCTGAGAAGTTGGACTTTATGAGAAAGAACCTGGCATCAGGATTGGAGGAAGACTCATTAACAACCTGCATTATGCAGATGACACAACTCTACTTGCTGAAAGTGAAGAGGATTTAAAACATTTACTGATGAAGATCAATGATCATAGCCTTCAATATGGGTTACGACTAAACATCAACAAAACAAAAATACTTACGCCTGGGTCAGCACACAACTTCACAATCAATGGAGAAAAGATTGAGGTTGTCCAAGATTTTGCTTTGCTTGGCTATATAATCAACATCCGTGGAAGCAGCAGTCAAGAAATCAAAAGACACATTGCCCTAGGAAAAACTGTGGCAAAAGATCTCTTTAGAGTATTGAAAAGCAAAGATGTCACATTGAAGGCGAAGGAGCATCTGACTCATGCCATGGTATTTTCAGTGGCATCATATGGTTGTGAAAGCTGGACATTGAACAAAGGAGACAGAAAAAGAATTGATGCTTTTGAATTGTGGTGCTGGAGACATCTATTGAATATACCATGGACTGCCAAAAGAACCAACAGATCTGTCCTAGAAGTGCAACCAGAATGCTCCTTGGAAGCAAGAATGGCCAGACTGCGTCTTACATATTTTGGACATGTAGTCAGGAGAGATCAATCCTTAGAGAAAGACATCATGTTTGGGAGAGTGGCAGGTCAACCCAAAAGAGGAAAATACTCCACCAGATGGATTGACGCAGTGTCTGTAACAATGGGCTTAAACATAAATAAGATCGTTTGCTTGGCACAGAATCAGCACGTGTTTTGATCTACTGTACATAGGGTCGTTATTAGTTGGACTCGACTCTATGGCACCTAACAACAACCACAAAATAGGTAAATACAAAAAGTAAGGAAGTGGATGATAACCCATTGATATATCACTAAAAATACTATTTTATATCAATATATATTACTTAGAATGTGAGTTTTTATTTCTTAATGAATAACATAAATGTAAACAGGAACAGTGAAACAAGGTATGAGTGTTCTGTAAATGAAGTTTTAATAATCTAGAATAACAAATATTAAAATATTTTCTGGGGCTGAATCACTGACATTTCTTCAATTACTTCACAGAGTGTCTTCTTTTAGTGAGAAATAAATACTACACAATATGTCACTGGATTTATTATGCTGGTTTGTTTCCCCTGAGTATTTTTTACATGGTGTTTCAATTTCAGTTTATATTTAGTAATATACTCAAGACATATTTTAAAGCTACTTTCAGTTTTGTGCTCAGTGTTATTTTTTTTGATATAACATTTGTTGGCAAAGGCAAGAAAACTTTACATATGAACAAAGTACTGCAACTTTGTCAGAACCCAAAAGAACTACTCAAATGTCCCTGTTTACACTGCAGAGTGCTTTTATTTCACATGATTTAGGATATTGATATGTCTAGTCACTGGACAACATGTTCTGTTTCTAAAAGATCCCATTCTCATCTTTCCTGCGCAGTTGTGACCACATTGTCAACTTTCATGTAGGCTCTTGAGAATCCTTTGTTTCCATGCTTTCTTTTTTCTTTCTATCTTAACTAATTTTTTGGTACCTAAAGCAGGATAGATCAAAATCATATTTTTTTGAGTTCGTACTCCCAATCTTCCAAGCACTAATGGACACAATCATGAAGTTGTCTTGATTAATGATGAGTCCAGTTTTATTTCCTACATTAAGTGCATCAATTCTAAAGAAATCAAAAAGAATGTATCATGTATTGAGTTTTTATCCTGGGGGTAGCATGGACTTGATATTTAACACACATCTTCAACCCATTCTACCTTCATGATATCTAGGAGGAACCCATCTCTTTCTTTTTATTTCTGCTGCCTTCACTCAAAGTAAAGATCCCAGTTTTTCTTGGATTGCTAGATTTTTGCACCATACCCTAACAAATCTTACTTCCAGTATGTTTATTTTAATGTATTTTAGATGTTGCTCTCAGATAGATGTTTCTAAACTACAGTTATCACAGTATGGTCTTGTTTAATTTACAATGTCTTTTCATTTTCTGTTATAGTAGATTCTAAGGAAGGGTGAATATAGACTAATATATTGATATACTAGGAAGTAGGAAGGATATATTAAATTTTATTTGCATTATTATAATAATAAAGAGTATATTCTTTATAAATAAGTGAATAAATGTAAAGATGTGAGATGTTTTTCTAAAAAAATGGATAATTTTTGATAATTGGAAACCACTAGTCTATAGAATGAGGTCCAGGTTACTTAGCCAGGTGTTCATTTCCTCTATAACTTTTACCCCAACTTCTACATTATGTCTGCATTTAGTCTTTATTACAATAAAATTAAGATATCTTTTACCACAGAAATTGCCTAGTTTCTTAAATGTTTACTCCCTCTGGCTGAAATCTTCCATTTCATCCCTTTAGTGTTAGTGCTAGCCAACTTCCTGTGATCATAACAAAATCCCTGAGATAATAAATTTATAAAGAGAGAAGATTTACTTTGGCTCAGAGCTTCAGAGGTTTCAGTTCATGACTAATTGGCTCCATCACTTCAGCCCTGTAGTGAGACAGCACATCATGGCATGAGCACATAATAGGGCAAAACCCTCTCTCGTGCACAGGAAACAAAAATGGGGAAGAGGAAGGGACCAGGGTCCTAAAATCTCCTTTGTGTGCAAAACACCACCAGCAAGACTTCACCTCCTCAAGGCTCCACCAATTCCCAATAGCTCCATCCCAGGGACCAAGCCTTTAATAGATGGCTTTTGGGGGATGTTTAAGATCCAAACCACAAGAGCTGGAATTTAATATTTTAAAAAATTCTAGCTCAGTTATTAATTCTTTTGTGAATATTTTAGCAGTTAGCATAATTTTGATTATGGATAACAGTCACTCATACTGCTAAGTTAATAAAAAAATTTCTAGGATTATATAACTGAAAAATTAATACAAAGAGAAAGCTGCCTGTGCAACCTCATCATGGCTAGCATCTTTTACCTATGATTGTGTTGATCTTTATTCCTTCATGTGATCTCTACCTTCAGGTTGGCTTCTTTCATGGTAATATGATGTACAGTATAGGAGAAGGACATGGTGATCCACTCCCGAGGCAATCCTGAAACTATCAGCCATTGAAAACCACATGACGGTTGCTGTGAGTTGGATATGATTCGACAGAAACAGCAACATGATGTACAGCAATTCCAAGCCTTTAATTAACACTTCACATCATGTAGAACAAGAGAGTGTCCTCCCATTACCCCTACCCACTATGTTCAATTGATAAAAGTCCTTTGTATTATACTGGATTAATTTAGCTCAACCTCTCACCTATATAACCAGAGAAATTCTGATTAGATTAGGTATTAGGTGGTCCAGAGCCTACCTCTGAGTTGAGTTAGTCAGGGTGGTCCCTTGAAGGTTGCAGGTTATCAAGCTTATCGCCATTTCATAATTGAGAAAAATACTTGCAAGGGAGGCAAATCTCAATGTCTACTACAAGACTTAAATCATTTATTAGCTAAAGGTAGACCTTTCCCTCCAGAATTACTATAATACTGTACTTTATTTATATGCTTTCTTTTCTTTTTTCCTTGTGCTATAATATTTTTGTTTTTTATTGAATAGGCTTTAAGCTGCTTGGCCCCCATGTGCCTCTCAGCTTGCTGTGCTTGGGGGCTTTTGTGTTGCTATGATGCTGAAAGCTATGCCACCAGCATTACAGATACCAGCAGAGCCACCTATGGTGGACAGGTTTCAGCTGAGCTTCTAGACTAAAGCAGATTAGGGAGAAGGATCTGGTAGCCCACTCCCAAGATAATTAGCCCATTGAAAACCTTATGAATGGCAGAGAAGCCCTGTCAAACATAGTGCCAGATAATGAGCCCCCCAGGTTGGAAGGCATTCAAGAGACAACTAGGAAAGAGTTGCATTCTCAATGTAGAGTTGGCCTTAATTATGGGAATGGAGTAGTGGCCCTGGGACCTCCTTTTGCTGATGTGGTATGACTCATAATGGGAAGAAACACAGTGGTGGCAACATTACGCTCAAACATTAAAAAAAAGATTGTGTATTGCACAGTATTTGGGTAGTGTTTTGTTCTGTTGTATATAGAGTCACTATGAGTCAGACCTGACTCGATGGCACCTAACAAGAACAACAAACTGCTTGAGGATCAAGTACCCATAGCTGATAAATGTTTGACTCAACTTATGTTTGCTGATATCTAAAACAGGCTTTGTTCAATTAGTATATGTAGAATAAATTAATGCATAAATGAATGAAGAAATAGATGTATGCTGGAATGATTATCCCCCACGTCTTGTCAGTTTGTCATGCTGTAGGGACTTTGCATATTGCTGTGATGCTGAAAGATATGCCACCAGTATTTCAGATACCAGCATAGCTACCCATAGTAGACAGATTTAAGCTGAGCCTCCAGACCAAGACAGAATAGGGAGAGGGATCTGACAAACTACTCCTAAAATAGCCTTTGAAAACCACATGAAAAGCAGAGAAGCGCTGTCAAATGTAGTGCCAGAGAATGAGCTACCCAGCCTGGAAGACATTCAAAAGATGACTGGAAAAGAGTTGTCTCCTTAATATAGAGTCGACCCTAATGATGGGAGTGGAATAAAGCCTCTGGGACCTCCATTTCCTGGCATGGCATGACTCAAAATGAGAAGTACAGTAGTTGCAACAACGGGCTCAAACATAAAACGATTGTGTGCATGGCACAGTATATGATAGTGTTTTACCCCATTCTAATAAAATCTTTGTCCTTGAAGTATAAATTCCCCCTCATTAGAAGATTTCATGAAAATTTAACAGAACATATTCAGACATGGAAAACACTCATGAATTAGAGATGTTAGGGATGAAACTAATTCTAAGAAAACTCTCATTTCATTAATTCATTTGTATTTTATCCTTTTAGTTGAAGAGTATCTTTTAAGTGGCTTCTCCTTAACTATCCTTTGTAATCCACACTTTGGTCATAGAAAAATGTTACTCACCTAGAAAGCAAAAGAGGAAAGTACAGATTGATTGGGAAGGGCTGGCATGTAGCCTGTCAAACATTAGGCTTTTCTGAATCAGAAGAAATTTGACCTTGGGCAGTTCTTACTTGTATTAATGAATAATAGTTACTTAACATTATTATTAGAGAAATTAGTTGGTCTTCATTTAAAAAGAGAATTCCTTCTAATAAGAGTTTTTGTCAAATGAATAAGATTTACATAGTTTTTATGCTTCCAGATTCACTTTGGATAATTTAATTTCACCTAATATACAAGTTATAGTTAATGAAAATTATTTTGATGTAGCTTTACCCTACTTATCATAAATTTCTCAAAAATGTTTCATTTGAACATTAAATCCCCATGATTTTGGCTCTACTTACTCAAAATCACTTATAGGCTTTTGCTATTGGACATATTAAGAATTATGGAAATCAGGCAAGAGGCTATTTTCATTTTATTTTGGTTTTTATGTGGGAGATTGGCACTTCCAAGGCATTCAAATAATCATGTTGTGTCCTTTTCTACAGACATAAAGTAGCTAAAATAGATATCCACAAAAGTATTCCAATCCTATTATTATGTCTACATTTTGACCTGTGTTAACCAGTCAGTATATCATTTAGATTTGCTATCAGTATCCTCTTTGATTTTTCATGCTATGATCATAATCAAAGATATAACTGAGTAGAAATGTTAGGAGAGGAAGATACTTGGACCTGTAGCAATATTCTCCTCAAATTCAATTTATCATCCTTTGTGATTTGGGGCTCCCTTGATAACTTTTCACCTTGGAGAAGGAAATGGTGCTGTTATAACATCCTCTATTTCTATATGATACTATCATGGTGTATTTGATATGCTGCCATATGGAATCAATAAGTCATTGCTTCCAAAAAGCTTGGACAGTGGCAGGTCAGTAGTCTTTAGGATAATCCAAGACTTCCTTGGCAAACAATTTAAATTTTCTGTGGTTCCCCCGCTCCTAAGTGTATGAATGATAAAGGGTGGGAAAATTGCCTGATTTCACCTTTTATCACAAACCCTCCTGTGGAGCTGAATAGTATCCCTTCTTTGAGTTCATTTTGAGAACTTTGGAAAGTGGTGAATATGCACATTATGTTTCTAGTGGCCTACCTGATATTATTGTGCTGTGAAAGGGTGCATGCATTGAATGCCTGTTTAAAAAGAATTAATGATCCTAGAAAGATGAATTGCTGTTTCTGGTTGAAATTGCATTTCAATAGAATTTTGACAAAAACAACATGAATTTTAATAGGTTTTATGAAATGCAACATTTTCAACATGCAGAAGAAATAGTAAGAATGGCAATGTTTCAATCAGGCATTTCCATAGTTTTTATGCTTTAACTTGAAAGTTCTGGAATAGTGTGACAAGCTACAGAATATGTGGGATTGTGCCTTTACCTTATGGTAATGATGAAAATGGTTTAAAGATTTATAGTCAGGGTATCAGAAACATGAGGCAGAAGCTATTAAAAAGGTTCTTCTAATTTGGGAGTATTAGTGGTAGGGAAGAAAGTAGGGAATGGCTCATGAAGTGAGAGAGAAGTGAATTCCGTCCATACTACCTTGGAACACAAATTTGTGGGCTGAGAGTAATGCTGCAGATATTCTAATATTCGATTCTTCCTCCTTGCTCCTCTTGATCCTCATTATCTCCACATGTGTTTTTATAAAGAGATGTCAGTGGGCTGGGGATAGAGGTAGAGGAAGCATACAGGAGGCCCTGGGTTTGATCTGAAGTACTGAAAAAAAAAATAGGAGGAGGGAGGGAATAAAGAGGAAGAGAGGGAGGGATGGAGAGAGAAACAGAAGGAGGAGGGAGGGAGGGAGGGAGAGGCTTTTTTTTATAAAGAGGTTAAGCCTTCCGGCCTCATCTCTACTGCAACTACTAGACTCTGTGATTGCAGCCATAGACAATACATTATCACGTGTGAATGGCTGTCTTGTCTTTCAACATGATTTTATTTACAAAAGCAGATGACAGTCTGGATTTGGTCTGCACACTGTTTGCAGTCCCAGTGTCTAGATTTCTACTTATCAAGTCATATTTTTCCTGGTTCATAACATTAGCTTCCCTCTTATCTATAAAATGTCTTTATATAATCACTTATTTATTCAAGAAATTTTACATAACATCAAATGCATACCAGGTGCTATATTATACCTTGCAGATGCAGTGGTGAAAGGTAGATGACTTTCTTCCGGGGGCTTTTGTCTAAGGCATGGATGATAAATACATAAAGAAGCAAGTAAATAAGGTAATGAGAAAACACTTAAAGGATCAGAAAAGAATTGAGTACAACTAAGTGAGAGAGCATAGTGGGAGGTGGGAACACAACTTTAAATAAGGTGATCAAGGAGTGCTTTCAGAAGAAAGTGACATTTAAATTGAAACTGAATGATGAAACAAGCCAGCCAGGCGTGGCGGCAAACGCCTATAATCCCAGCAACTCAGGAGGCAGAGGCAGGAGGATGGCAAGTTTGAGACCAGAGGCAGTCAGTGTAATTTAGCAATACCCTGTCTCAAAAAAGTAAAAGAATGGGCTGGGAGTGCAGCTCAGTGATCCAGCACTTGTAAAACATACAAGCACGAGGCCCTAGGTTCAACCCCCAGCACTGGCAAAAACATAAAAAAAATAATAAAGAAGAAGCAAGCCATATCATGAGCCAGGGAAAAAAATTCTAGTAAAGGATTCTGTTTCTCTGGAGAGTCTTAACTAATACAGTACCTTCATAACAAAATTTTAAGTGTGTATTACAGTGTTGTTAACCATAGGTATAATGTTGTACAGAAGAACTTATTCATTTTGCTTACTGAACTATAAACCTGTTGATTATAAGTTTCTAACTTTCCTTTCTCCTCTGGCCCTGGAAACCACCAATCGTCTGTTCACTTAGATGAATTTGATGATCATAGATACATTTGACTGCCTATAGTCATATTTATTTCTTAGTTTTTTTAGGCTTTTATCAATACCTAAGTGAGTTCTCTGGTTTGATGGAGTTGGCAATATAGGCCTACGACAGGCTTGCTAAAGTCTTCTAGCATGTGCTAGATATTCTTGATGCATGAATCATTATGAATGTTGTGAAATCAATATCCATGTGTTTTCTGAACCACTTCCAATATTCCTATTCTGTGACTCCTGTTAAGGAACACATTCAACGGAACTACTTTTCTGCATTTACTCCATTCCATTGCAAAGGATTATTAAATATAATAAAATAAGAAGTCTATTTTGAATAAGGAAGGAAAGAGGTATTTATGAGATTTGTGTGCTTCTGGCCTCCTCTTGGGAGTTGTTGCTGGCAGTGTAGCCTGTAAATATTTAATCCTTTCCAGAAATTATCCTCAGAGGCCCAATCCATTGACTCAAGTGCCTGCTACAAAACTGTATTCATATACTATTGACAATACATGAGAAGAGTTAGGAAAGAAAATGAAATGATTTTTCTACCAAGCACCGTGATTTAATGATCTCTGTTATCCATGGGTTTAGCTTAGTGCTTGGCAATACCAGTAGGCTCTAAATTCAATTTTGTCGAAATGAGTGAAAGAAAGAAAGAAAGAAAGAATGAATGAATATATTAGTCATGGTTTTATTTAAAGAGTTTGAAAGAGTCCCAACTTTTTGTCTTGGGGAATGTCCTCCTTAACGCCATCGCAGTACCTGCTGTTGTTGAAGGACTTCAGTAATGTTTCCTACTCACCAGTAGATGGCAGTCATTCTTCACTTACTATCTTTAAAAAAGAACTAAAGAAAATTGAAAAAAAGATGAAAACCGAAACATGTATGGAGTTGTAGGTTCATCACATTATGTTTATTTAATTTTTATGAGTGGAATTTAAAAGTAAACTCTTAAGTGGAAAAATTAGAATACCTCTTAAGTTAATTGGAAATAAAACATGATTGACTTTACCCTAACTCACCAAATTTCCTATCAGTAAGCTACCTTTTGATTAAATGACGTGGGGTACTTCTTTCTGAAAATAAGCTTATCCATGGCCACATGGCATGTGCAGTTTTCCATGTAAACGTCACCCAGTCTCTTCTCAAGCAGGATACTCAGGTGATGCAGCATTAAGTTTTTAAGATTTGGGAACCCATTTTGATATCAGTCCTATAGTTTAGAGAACACTTAGGGAAAACCTGAAACTAGTATTTTTATCTCTACAATAAATTTGTTGAGCAGCTCAGAATGCTTCAGATATCCAGACAAATGCATGCTCTAACACTGAAAGCATAACACCAAAACCTCCCGACAGGAGCTCATTACCTATTTCCACAGGGATTCCCAGTATGTGAAGCATGCTGGTGCATTTAAATCGCATCTCCACTACAGTAGCTGCTAGGGAGCAAACTGAGCTCAACAATTTCATTTCCTTGAGAAAGTATCTTTATTTGAAACCTAAACCATGGCTTTCAGAATAATTTTCTCAACTTCTTCCTCTCATTACATTCACCCTTCCTCCATCTACCTTAGCCCTTTCACTCTGACCCCACTCCAATGGGAGACAATGACTGAAGGCAGGGAGCAAGCCAATATTTCAATGCTGAGTCCAGCTTCCCATTGGCTTTTTTGATATCTTCTTATTTAGTCTGTTTTATAACATGTCAGCATGTTCTAGACATGACTATCTTTAATGCTCTAGTCTACAACCTTTGTTAACTAGACAATACTCATCATGATAAGAATATATATTCCTTATGGGGGGGTAGGTTCTCATATATTTCTCATGAAAGTTATTTCTCTGAAAATCTGCTATATGACTAGTTTGACTAATTGCATATTGTATTCAACTCTGTATTTTTATTTTGCTATTAATATTTGGGAGAAGTATTAGTAGGAATTGGGATGAATGATGTAAGCAAGTGACAAAAGGTATGGAAAGACTCCATATTTACTGTGAACATGTGTTTTCATTTGATATATCTAGAGGTAAATCAGAATGCACAAAAGTGAAGAATTGTCTTCCTTTATAATTTTTGATGTTTGTGTATGTTTCCCTACTAGACTTTGGGACATTTGAGGCCAAGAAAAATTTCACTGTAATTTATTTTTGCAACCATTTATATTGATCATTTGTATTTATATCTTTTATTGCATGCTTAGTATATGACAGATTGGGGATAAATGGTGAATAAGACACAGCCTCTGCCCTGAAGAAGTTTAATGTGTGTAAAGGTAAAGTAGCTATGTAAAAAGTAAGGTCAGTGAAGCATAGATGCAAAGATGGAAGTATGCACTGGCTATAGTGGAGTTATAGAGGATAGAAAGACTTGGTGTGTATTGGGGACAGAAGGAGGAATGATTGAAAGCTTTATTAGAGAGGGACACTTGAACTATTTTGAAAGATATACAGGCATTCACCATGTCGATGGGGAGGTAGAGTATTCTACACAAAAGTACCAATGTGAGAATTGCAAAAGGTGATACATGATGTGGTTTATTTGAAAACTGAAGTATTTCAAATGTTTAGTACAAATAGATAGATCTCTAAATGAGGTAGGGATGCAGTAAATGTCATAGTTCGAATATAAAATGCCCCCCAAAGGCCATGTGCTTTAGTGTTTTGTCTCCGGCTGGTGATGCTCTTTGTGGAGGTCAGGGAACTTGAGGAAATGGGATTCAACTTTGCAGAAGTGGTCACAGGGGGTGGGCCTTTGGAGGTTTTTACTGTGCACACGTGGTTCCAGAAATCTGCCTCTTGCTCTGCCATGCTCTGAGGTTATTGTCCATAGACCCAGCTGCCTACCCAGATGCCTGCCCTGCTTCCATGCCTGCCATGCTGCCATGATGGACTGATCCTCTAACTGTGAGCTCCCAACAAACCTTTTCTTCCGTAAGCTTATTTCAGTTGATTTTTCAGCTGCAGTGATAATAGCTGACTAATGTAGTAAGCAAAGCTTTGCATGCCATATCAAGGATTTTGGATTTTATTCTCTGGATATGTGGAGTAAAGAAAGGGTTTTCTGTAGCGAATTGACACGATGTCATTTACTTTTTCAAAATTTCAGGATGAGAATTTAACAAGAAGGAAATCAGTTTGGAGACTTTGTATTAATAATTTAGGCAAGGGAAGGAAGGGCATGAATTCAAGAGGATGAGTTGAATCCAGGAGGAAAAATAATGCTCGATGTGGGTAGGTTTAGATTGAAGTGCTTGTTGGGCTTCCAAGGAGAGATATATGCCAGGATTTTAAATTCAAGGAAAACCCTGGATTAGAACTGCAGCATTAGGATCCATCAGCAAATGAATAATAACTGAAGCCAGGGGTGTGTATGAGATCATCTGGAGCAAACAGAGTAAAGGATAGGCAAGAGGAGTAAAGGACAAACATTAGGAAATACAACATTTGAAGTGTACATAGGTAAAAAGCTCTGGGATGAAAAAGGCAGAGAGAAGAAGGAAAGTGGATTTAGAGAAGTGAAGACTAATTCAGTCAATATGCCAAGAGCAACAAAAGTAAAATAGGGCAAAAGTCACAGGAGATCATTAAATTTGATAATCAAGAAGAGTGGTTTCTTTGTTGTAGAAAGGTAGAAGCCTGATGACTGATGCATGTGAAGAAGTAGGGAAGGGAATGAGGAGAAAGTGCATATATAGACTTCTTTCAAAGAGCTTATCTATGAAGAGAAGAAGAAAGAGCTTTCACTAGTATCTATCACAGAAGCTAGAGCTGAGTGTGCGTTAGATGTTTGTGGAACTGAACTTATCAAGTACACTTTGTTATCACTGCAATATTATTCACGGATACTAGTATGATCTCAGAAATAGTCATGTTCTATACTAGACATGGGCTGGGATTTAGCTCAGTTGGTAGAGCACTGTGCTATAGTCTCTGAGGTCCCAAGTTCAATTCCCAGCACTGCAAAAATGGGAGAAGGACCTGGCAATCCACTCCCAAGGCAATCCTGAAATAGTCAGCCATTGAAAACCCTATGAGGGTTGTTATGAGTTGGATACCAACTCAATGGCACCTAACAACAACAACAATAATACTGGACATATTTCTGAATAATAAGGTGGAATGACTAGTGTGTAGTTTATTCAAAGGTTAAAGCTCATGCTCTTACAAGGGAAAATAGAGTGGAAGCTATATCTCTACCTTTAAAAAGTCTCTTTGAGTTTACCTGAAGGATGTTTTCCTTGCCTTAACTTGGGGCTGTAGGTTGTGATCAGGATTTTTCCATGGACCAACTGAAGTAGGACTGAGAGTGCAGAGTACACAGAACTAGAGTTATTAACTTACAATATACTAGAAAAGTCTTCAGAGATCATCTGACTAGTTTTTTTGTGTGTGGGTGTGTATGTGGTACTGGAGGACTGAAACTAGGTCTTCACACATACTTTGCAAGCATTGTACTGCTGAGCTGCACCCATAACCATTAAAAATGTTCTTTTCTTAATACAGTGTCTCACTAAGTTGTACAGGCTGCCTATGGCTTCAAATCTGTGATTCTCCTGAGTCTCTGGGATTGATTACAGGCAGGTAGCATGGCACCTGGCTTGACTAGATTTTTTTAGAACTCTTTTTTGTTTGTTTTCTTAGTTGTTGTTGTTGGGTGCTGTCCACTCAGGTCCAACTCATAGCAACCCTATGTACACCAAAAGGAAAACTACCCGACACTGTGCCACACCTGGCACTATTGTCAGTGCTTCTCTGTTATTTATAGGGTTCTTGATGGCTGATCATTTTGGGAGTGGCCTTCTGGGTCCTTCTCCCTAGCCTACAGCACCCAGGGTTGCCAGGTGGTATCCCATGCAAGGACTAACCAGGCTTAGTCATGCTTTGCTTCAGAGATCTGAGTTTGGATATCAGGGTGGTATGGCTGTAGACCATTTTCTTAGTGGAACTTCCTTTTACCCAATAAATTAATGTGCATAATCCCAATATACAATACTGACAAAGGGTAATTCAATTACTATAAATTTATGATATGAATTTAGGTTTATAACAGCTATATATTCTGAACTTAGTAATATAATGAGTATTTTGATGAATGTGTCTAAAATTCTGAACTTGGTTGTTAGAGATGTCAATTACATTAGTCTCAGCAGCTAATTTATTTCTGTATTTGCTTTTGTTGTGCTTTTCAGAGAAAACCTTTCATCATACAAGTAATATTTTGTAAATACTATTTGGTTTTTTGCCTGCAGCTGTACCCCTGTGGCTTCCAATCCCATCAGATTGTGGAAGCTTAAGCAGGGTCTGGCCTAGTTAGTACTTGGATGGGAGACCAACTGGGAACACTAGGTGCTGTAGGTTTGGGAGAAGGACCCAGCAACACACTCCAAAAAATCAATCAGCCATTTAAAACCCTACGAATAGCAGAGAAGCACTGACATTAGTGTTTCACCTGTTGTACGTAGGGTCTCTGAGGTAGACACTGACTTGATGGCACCTAACAACAACAATTATTTTTAGAAACAGATCAGTTTGGAATCTTAGGATTCTCATCAAATAAACTATCAAGAATTGCAAGGAGTCCTAATCTGTTTCTAATCATGCATGTACAATAATTAAGACTATTATGAATCATCTCCTACATGTATTACAACACATGAAGTAATGTGAGGCTTAAATTTAACTTAATAAAGGCTCACTACCTCATACATCTTTAATATTTCCTTTCCACTGGGATGCAGAAACAAAGATGAAAAAAGACACAATCTCAGCTCTTAAATTTACAGTAAAGAGGGAAAATTAAAGTCATGAAAATAAACACTATACAACATCAAATATGGAATGTTAGTGGCATGCAAATAGGCTATAGCAGAGAAACAGAAGGAAAGAATAGTTCTTTTTGTGAGATTGTGGAAGAGACTTATGCAAACCATTATGGACAAGGTGATACTTGTGCTGTTATGAAGGATGTATAGATGTTTACCAGGCTGGCAAAGTTAAAAAGAATACTAGTAGTGGGTAAGTATTTTGTATACACGTGTGCATGGTGCTTACCTCATGGTGGCCAGCAAGCAAAAGAAAGATAGAGAAATGAAGGGTCCAAGAACAAGATATACCCTTCAAGGGCACTCACTAAGTGACATACTCCTTCCTAGAAAGCCCCACTTTCTTCAGTTCCAATCACTTCTTCATAGTCCATTTAATTATGAGCGTATCAGTGAATTAATCCATTGAGATCAGGGCCCTCATGATCCAGTCACATCATCAAGCCTATCAGCTGGCAATCAAGCCTTTAGCATGTGGCCTTTCAGGACATTTTAGATCCAAATCATAACAACTGGGTTGGAGTTGTGTATATGGCCAAAGTGTTTTAGCAACCTATTCTATACATAAGCAAAAATGTACAGACCTGGATTTAAATAAAAGACCAGTATCATAGTATAAACTTAGTAACTAACAACATATTTGTAATAAAATGAAATATAATAAATATGGATGTCCTTTTCAAGGTTTATGTTGTTATTTTTAGGTGCCATGGAGTCAGGTCCTATTCATAGTTACCCTATGTACAATAGAATGAAACACTCCTCAATTCTATGCCAGGCACATGACCTTACTTATGTTTAAGCAGACACTGGGTCAATCCATCTAGTTGAGGGTCTTCCTTTTTTTTGTTCACATGCCACTCTCCCAAACATCATGTCCTTTCCCAGGGATCAATCCCTTCTGACAACATGTCCAAAATATGTAAGACATTGTGGGGCTTCGCCTTGCCACTGGACTCTCTCCAGCCATGAGTGGGAACCAGCCACCAAGACCCATCTCCTGGTGAAGGGGACCCTGACACCCAGGAGCTGCACCACCCAGAAAGGAGGCTTATGCCCACGGCTGCTCTGAGAAGCCTTGAGAAATTCAGGCTCAGAGGCTGATGCCCATGGCAGCTCCTTGCTTCTTTCTCCCCAGTGAAGATGCCAGCTCTGAGTGCTCTTCTCCAACAGCTCTTTATTGTTTCCTTGTCTGTCCAAGTCAATGGAATGGACCCAGACTGCTCCATGTACCACCCTTATATACTCTTCTGGGGCTAGCCAAGGACCAATCAGAGGCAGTCACCCCATATGGGTTTCAGCCAATCAGAGGGGATATTCAAATTTGGTTTTGTAAAAGTAGCCAATCAGGGGTGGTTCCAGAATGGTCCAATCAGGAGCTATTCAGGGGTTTGGAAACACCCAATCAGTGTCGAGGGGACTGAGGCAAGGGATTAGATGCCAGCGCCATCTTGGGGAGCTTGACAACCCTGAGTTCCTGGACAGAGGGCAAAGGTGATGGACTGGAAAACAAGCCTTAGTCCTCCAAGGAGCCAAGATAGGCCCCTGGGCAAACTGCTTCTCTAGGCAGTGCCCTACAAGATACTGTCTAGTCATCCTTGCTTCTAAGGAGCACTCTGTTTGCACTTTTTCTAGGAGAGATCTCTTAGTTCTTTTTGCAGTCCATGGTATATTCAGTATTTGTCTCCAGCACTATAATTCAAAAACATCAGCTCTTCTCCTTTCTCCCTTATTCAATGTTCAGCTTTCACAACCATATGATGTGACTGAAAATATCATGGCATGAGTCAGGCACACCTTTGTCTTCAATGTGATGTCTTTATTTTTCAACATTTTAAAGAGGTCTTTTGCAACAACTTTTCCAAATGCAATGCATCTTTTGATTTCTTGACTACTGCTTCTGTGCGTGTTTTATTATAGGACCAAGTAAAGCGAAATCTTGGACAACTTCAATTTTTTCTCAATTTATTAAAAAGCTGTGTACTGACCCAGTTGTAAGGATTTTTATTTTGATGTTGAGGTATAATCCATACTGAAGGCTGTGTTGTTTCATTTTCATCAGTAAATGTTTCAAATCTTTTTCACTTTCTGCAAGCAAAGTTGTGTCATCTCCATAACAGGTTGTTAAGGAGTCTTCCTCCAATCATGATGCCACATTTTTCTTCATAAATTCTAGCTTGTTGGATTATTTGCTCATCATAAAAATTGAAGAGATACAGTGAAAAGATACACCTCTGAAACACACCTTTCTTGAATTTAAACCAAGCAGTGTTTTCTTGTTCTATTTGAGTGACTGCCTTCTCGTCCATGTACAGATTCCTCATGAGTACAGTTAGCTGCTCTGGTATTCCCATTCTTTGCAGTGTAATTCATAATTTGTTATGACCCACACAGTCAACTACCTTTGTATAATTGCTAAAATATAGATAGACATATTTCTGGTATTCTCTGTTTTTAGCTAATCTCCATCTGATATCAGCAATGATGTCCCTGGATCCAAGTCCTTTTGAATGCCGCTTGATTTTCTGGCAGTTCCCTATCTATATAGTGCTATGATTGTTTTTGAATGATCTTTAGTGAAATTTTGCATGTGTGTGATATTAATGATATCATTCAATAGTTTCCCCATTTAGTTGGATCCCCTGTCTTTCGAATAGATACAAATATGGATGTCTTCCAGTCACCTGGTCAGGTAGTTGTTTTTCAAATCGCTTAGCATAAATAAGTGAGCACTTCCTGTGCTGCATTCCTTTGGTGAAACATCTGTATTGGTATTCCATCAATTCCTGGAGCCTTTTGTTTCATCAATTCTTTCAAAGCAGCTTGCATTTTGTCCTTCAATACTATTGGTTTCTCATCATATGCAACCTCTTGAAATGGTTGGTCATTGCCAATTCTTTTTGGTGTAATGACTTTGTGTATTCCCTCCACCTTTTTTTGATGTTTCCAGCATTGTATATAATATTTTCCCTGTGGAAATTTTCATCATTGCCACTTGAGGCTTGAATATTTTCTTCAATTTGTTAAGTTTGGGAAAAGCAGAGTGTGTTCTTCCCTTTTGGGTTTCTATCTACAGCTCACTGCACATGTCATTATTTTTGATTTTGTCTTCTCTAACTGCCCCCTTTAACCTTCTGTTTAGTTCTTTAACTTCATCATGTCTTCTTTTACTTTAGGTGTTTGACATACAAGGGTAAGTTTTACAGTCTCTGTTGATGTGTGATTTGGTCTTTCCCATTTTCCTGTCTTTTAAAAAGCCTTTTACTTTCCTCATGAGTGATGTCTTTGGTTTCATGCCACAGATCATCTGGTCTTCAATCATTAGTGTCTAGTGCATTTGAGCTGTTCTTGAGGTGGTCTCTGAAGTCAGGTGGGATATACTCAAGGTCATTCCTTGGATGTTGTACACTTGTTCTAATTTTCTTCAGTTTCAGTTTGAATCTGCCATCATCTGATCCACAATCAGCACTTAGTCTTGTTCTGACATTTGTTATTGAGCTTTTTCATTATCTCTTTCCACAAATGTAGTCAGTATGATTCCTATATATTCTATCTGGTATATTCCATGTCCATAGTGAGCATTTATGTTGGTGAGGAAATGTATTTAAAGGTTATTGGTCTGACATAATTCTATCATGTGATCTGCAGCATCATTTTTGTCACCAAGGCCATATTTTCTGACTATTTAGCCTTCTTTTTTTGTTTCCAACTTTTTCATTTCAGTCACCAGTAATTACCAGTGTGTCATGATTGCATCTCTGATGTATCTCAAATTATAAGAGCTGTTAAAAATCTTCCCTATCTTCATTTTTGACTTTAGTTGTGGATGTATAAATTTGAATAATAGTCTTTTTAACTGGCCTTCACACATGGATATTATTCTATCACAGACAGTACTGTGTTTCTGGATAGATGTTGAAATGTCTTTTTGGATGATGAATGCAACACCATTTCTCTTTAATTTGTCATTCTCAGCATAGTAGACTATATGATTATCTGATTCAGAATTACCCATGTCTGTCCATTTTAGCACACTGATGCCTTGAATGTTGTTTATTTGCTCCATTTCCCTTTTGATGATTTCTAATTTTCCTAGATTCATATTATGTAAATTCCATATTCCAATTATTAATGGAGGTTTACAGTTGTTTCTTCTCATTTTCAGTTGTGCCATCTCAGCAAATGGAAGTCCTTGGAGCTTTACTCCATTTCTATCATTAAGGTTGACTCTATTTTGAGGAGACAACTCTTCCCCAGTCATCTTTTGAGTTCCTTCCAACCTGGGAGGCTCATTTTCTGGCACTATATCTGACAATGTTTCTCTATTATTCATAGGATTTTCAATGACTGAATTTTTTCAGGAGTGGGCTGCCTGGTCCTACTCCCTAGTCTGTCTTAGCCTGGAAGCTCAACTGCAACCTGTCCACCATTGGTGACACTGCTGGTATCTGTAATACCAGTAGCATAGCTTTCAGCATCATAGCAATATGCAAGTCCCCATGGTTTGGCAAACTGACTGACCTTGAGGTTTATACAAGAACATATTTATATACAGAGATCAATAACAGGCAAAACTTTGGTTTATAACAGATTTTAATGTTTACTTATTCATTTCTTTGTTCTCATTGTTAAGTGCTGTCAAGTTGGGTCTGACTCATAGCAACTCTGATAGGGTTTTCAATGGTATATTATTTCAGGATTGCTTTGGACTGGATTGCCATGTCCTATTCCCATTTTTGCAGTGCTGGGGATTGAACCCAGTCTTAAAATGTATTTGAACACTTGACGAGATATTTGTACACCCATGTCATAGCAGAGTTGTCCACAATAGCGAAAAGTGGGAAACAATTCAAATATCCAACTATGGATAAAGGGATAAAGTGACATAAATGTACATTAGAATATTATTCAGTCTTAAAAGGGAAGGAAATTCTGACACATCCTCCAACAAGGGTTAACTTTGAGGATAGTATACTAAGTGAAATAAGCCAAGCAAAGAAGGACAAATAATGTATAACTCCATGTAAATCAGGTAGCTGGAGTACTCAAACTCATGGAAATATCACAATGGTAGTTATTGAGGGTTGGGAGAAGGGGGATATAAGGAGTTATTGAATGGGTACAGAGTTTCAATCCTGTAAAATTAAAAAGTTTTGTTGATTTGAACAAAACAATGTAAATACACTTAACACTGCTGAACTGACACTGAAAAATGCTTAAAATGGTAAATTTCATGTTATATGTATTTTATGGGGGGGCTGGGATTTAGCTCAGTTGGTAGAGTGCCACTCTGCAGTCTCTGAGGTCCCGAGTTTGATTCCTAGCACTGCAAAAATGGGAGAAGGACATTGCAATCCACTCCCAAAGCAATCCTGAAACAATCTGCCATTGAAAACCCTATGAGGGTCGCTATGAGTTGGACACGACTCGACGACGGCATCTAACAACAACAACAACAACAACAATGTATTTTATGGGGCGGAGGTTGAGCCCAGTTGGTAGAGAGCTGCTCTGCACTTTCTGAGACCCTGGGTTTGACTCCTAGCATTTCAAAAATGGAAGAAGGACATGCAAAATCCACCCCTGAAGCAATCCTGAGATAATTAGACATTGAAGACCCTATGAATAGCAAAGTGCACTGACATAGTGCTAGGTATGGCACAGGGGAGGCACTGTTGTCCATAGGGCTGCTATGAGTCAGACCTGACTCCACCACACCCAACAACACACCAATATTGTATTTTTATGATAATTTAAAATAAAAAAAATAAAAAATTAAATTCAAATAAAAGATTTATGCAAATCTATAGCTTCATTGCGGCTTAGTATAAAATACATTGATTTATCCCGTCAGCTTAGAGTGAAATTGTAACGCAGAACTTTGCTGGCACGCTATGGACAGGGATCCTGGGATCCAGCCCTTCCACTTTTTCTCTCTTTCCTTCATTCCAGGCCAAGAAGGTGAGCAGCTTTCTCCACCACATGCTCTTGCCATTATGTGCTGCCTTGGCACAGGCCCAAAACAACAGGGCCAATGAAAACCTCCAAATCTCTGAGCCCAAACAACCCTTTTCTCTCTGTAAATTGATTGTTACATTGATAGAAAGCTAACAAATACATAAAGAGTTTCTCTTTATTCCATTTTGTCTTCTGGATAGTCTGCTACATATGCTGCTCACCTTGTCATGGAGTTGTGTCTTAACAAACCCTCATACATTGAATATATCGTAAGTTGCTAATGTATTTAATCCAGCTAACCTACTAAATATCACATTTAACTGTGCTCAGAACACTTTCTACAGTTGGGGAAAGTCATCTAATACAAAGCCTATTTCATAATTATGCATTGACTATTTGAATAATGTACTAAAAGAAAAACTAGTACCTTGTAAGGCAAAGAAAATTTTAAGTTGAACTATTGTAAATCATGGATTGTCTGTACTAGAACTCTGACAAATAAAGGAAATTAGTATCTATTATGTCTATATTTGCCTGCAGCTGTAGCCCTGTGGCATCCGATCCCGTCAGATCTCGGAAGCTAAGCAGGGTCGGGCCTGGTTAGTACCTGGATGGGAGACTGCCTGGGAACACCAGAAGCTGTAGGTGTGGGAGAAGGACCTGGCAACCCCCTCCGAAAAATCAATCTGCCATTGAAAACCCTATGAGCAGCAGAGAAGCACTGACAATAGTGTTTCCCCTGTTGTACAGAGGGTCGCTATGAGTCGGATACCGACTTGACGGCACCTAACAACAACAACAACATGTCTATATTTTGGCACATGGAAAAAAATATCATGTTTGACCCTTCACTTTCAAAAGAAAACTAGAAAAATGCATTCCCCAAAGACACATTTATGAAATATGCTTAGAAATATATTAATATATTTTAGAAAAATATTAATTTATGTCTATGCTAATACTTCAAACAAACTTGAATTTCCTTTTAAACCCGGAAGTCTCTGATTTTTTACCTTTGCTTTTTAAGGTTTGAGTATTAATACATTTGTTTGATTTCTTTCTTGTTAACTTGTGGGCATAAACTATTACAAAACAAATGAACAAAATGAGTTTTATGTAGGGCCTGACTTAATTACTGCACAAGGGCTTTTATGCCATTTTAGAAGTGAGTGGCATCACATTCTATCATATTGTACCTTGTAAAGTAAATGGCAGAAAATTACAAACAGACTAAGAACCTATTTTGATTTAAAAAATATTTATACTCCAATAGATTTAACTGAATACAGATTAACTCTGGGAAAGGATGTAACCACTGCAATTTGCTTAGTTGCGTTCACATGCCGTAATATAACTAGAATGAAGTCTGAAATTATGCAAGTAGTAAATGCATTTCTTGCAACTAAACATATCACAATACAGTAACACAAACTTAATTCACTTCATGTTTGCATCAATAATTGTATTTGCATTTATAAAGAAATAGGAATTTTTTTCTTATTAATAATAAGGTTATTGTAAGTAGTTGCTAAATGTATTACAATGCATGAAGTGCTTCAGACCTAAAGTTAACAATAAAGGCTCTATCTCAAATTGGTATTGGAGGAGAGAGATTAGATATCATTAATAAAGTTTCTATGATAGCTTTGTGAAGAGATTTTTCAATGTCTCTTCTTCATTTACTATTTCCTTCCTTCTTTCTTTCCCTCCTTCTTTCCTTCCTCCCTCCCTCCCTCCTTCCCCCTCTTTCTCTCTCGCTCTCTCTCTCTCTCTTCCTTTCTTCCTTTCTTCTTCTTGCTTTCTTTTCTTTCTTTCTCTCTTTATTTTTCTCTCTATCTTCTTTCTTTCTTGCAGTACTTGGGCCTGAACCTAAGACCTCACACATGTTAGGTAAGTGATGTTCCATTAAGCTGCGCCCCCAGTACCTACGCTCACTTTAAATTTTATTATTATTATTATTTTGAGACAAGGTCTCACTGAATTGTGCAGGCTGCCTCTGGCCTCGAACTCATGATTTTCTTGCCTCAACTCTGGAGTCACTGGGATAATAGGCCTGTACCACTGCACCCAGCAAATCTTTTGCTTTTTTACTTTTCTTCTTTTACTCAGTTATGCATTGCCTTCTTGATGCGCATCTTTTTTTTTATTTTTGCACTTATATCTAAACTGTGTAGTCTTTTCTGGTTTATAGACATTTTCTTTTCTGGTATATAGACATTTCTATAGACACTCATTGAGTGAATGCATGAGATAATTTAGTGTGTGAAGAAGCTAAGATAGAGGCCAAGCATGGTGGCACATGCCTGTAATCCCAGTGACTAAGGAGGCAGAGGCAGGAGGATTGCAAGTTTGAGACCTGAGGCAGTCTGCGTAATTTAGTGAGATCGTGTCTCAAAAAGTGAAAAAAAAAAATGGGCTGAGAGTGCAGCTCAATGGTACAGCACTTGCAAAGCATGCAAGCACAAGGCCCTGGGTTAAATCCCCAGTACCACACACAAAAAAAAAAAAAAAAAAAGAAGAAAGAAGAGTGACAAATGGTAGGAACCTTATAAGAAGTCTAGTACGATTATGGCTTTTGATTTTGTTCATGAGACATTAACTAGTTACTTTGTAGTTTAAATATATGGATTGAAGTAGAATACTGGGAATTATATTCAAGGAATTAATTTGAAAATAAGCATTAAAAATTGGATATTTATCTTAGCCTAGAAGATATAGTAAGTAAATTGGAAAACAATGTTCTACGAAATACAAAGAGAAAAATCCAATACACATTTCTGTGGAGAAAAGATTAATTTTCAAAAGAAGTAAAATTGAGAAATATATATTTTAATATATCTGATTTAATTCTAAGATTACTATATACATATTTCTTCAAAATTAAATATCTGATTATGTTTAGCATCTAAGTTTCCTAATAATATGATGTCTCCATTTTCAAAACAAAATTTAGGCTAAAGTATTATGGTTAATGGAAAGTTCTTGTTAATTAAAGCTGATCAAATCACTAATTTCAATTCTATCTCATGGTGCACAACTTCAAATTAAAATTAAAATTTATTATTTATAATACGAATTCCTTACCAGGCTTTTATAAACATTGAAAGTAGTAATAAGAATTTTTTAAGTCTCTGTTTTAAAAGTGTACTAATTTTTTTTTTTTTTTTGGTATTCTTGCAATAGGGTCTTGCTGTATAACCCAAACTGGTCTTGAACTCTCAATCCTCTTGTCTCAGCCTCCAGAGTACTGGGATGACAGGCATGCACCACTATGCCTGTCAAGTGTACCAAATTTAACTTAAAAATTATTATAAATTTTAAGAAAAGTCTTTTATGTTTAATTATCCAGTGCTTTTATAAAGCACAATTATACATTCAGTTCTGAATATCTCAATGACAGAAACTTAGCTTGTTCATCTTTAAATTCCTAACATACTTATTTGCATGTAGTAAGCAGTAAATATTTACAAAAATATTGAATTCACAACTCTGGGCTTTTAGTTATGACAGAGATAAGAGTTCAAAATCCTAAAAGGCTATCTACAGTGATATTTTCTTAGTTTGATACTCTGTCCATACAGTGTCAAGAAATATTTGCTCACTAAGAAATATTGGAAATGAAACAGAAAGCCTCTAAATTGCTGTAACCTGACAAAATAGCTATGTTTGGAATTTTTGGTTCTCATCCTCAAGAATATCATAACATGACTTACAGAAGGTGCACACTGATTTTATTAGTAGAGATCAGAAGAGGCTAAGGATGTAGTTCAGTGGTAGAGTCCTTGCTTACAATGCCAAAGGCCCTGGATTTGGTCCCTAAGACTGCAACAAAACAAAACAAAACAAAAAAATTAAAAATATAAAATAAAAACCAGTAACAAATAAATGAAAAGTAATATTATAGGCTCTAATTGAACTTGCTTTAGTTTTAAAAATGTAAGTTACATTAGAATTGGAGTCTTGCATTGAGAGGAAAATTTTGACCTTATTTTCCTCTCATGATGTAAGTATTTAAGTAACATATAACAAACATAAACGAAAGAGAAGAAAATATATAATTTCTGTGATTGTAATAGCTCTATAATTGACATTATGTTTGGAAGTCGGGTTACTTAAACACGATCTATACATGCTTCATTTCTTACCATGATTGTGTGTTTCTTTCTTTATGTTTGCCAAAAAGGGGAGGGTAGTCCAAGATGGTCAACTATTTAACTATGCACTTTTGGGTTAGCCTCCCTGGAATGTAATATTTATGCATGCAGTTTGTGATGACCAAGAACTTTATGAATTATTTTTATTGCAGGCTATCATGTTTGTTCACTCAGCCTATATATATTTTTTTTAATTAGTGTACAATATGTGAGTTTCATAATTGCCGGGGCCCAGCTGGGAGAAGGGGAGATGAAGGAGACGAAGAGGCCAATACTGATGGTCTTGAGCTCTACTTTATTCTCTACACTCATGCTTATATAGCAACTCAAGGAGATACTAAAAATAGCTCACAAAAGTAACTGCAGTGCAATGGACTTTGTAACAGTCATAAGGTTTACAATCAACTTAGTTAGCCCCCAGCAACAGATTAATTCTAAAGAGACAATCAAGGAAGAAAGTTCAGATCTATACTCATGTTAATATAGTAACTAAAGAGACAATCAAGGAACAAAGTTCAGCAGAGCCTCTGATGTGCTGTTTCCTCATTCCACAGGTAGCAGAGCTTCCTGCTATTTTCACATCTGTCACGTAGCCATTTATGCAGGCATTGCCTTTTAACTCATGTTGGGCCTATGGCTCCCGACACATAATGGCTGTTTCATGCAATTATGTTGTATACTTTGCTCTTCTTCACCCTCTTTTTATCTTCTTGCTCTCACTTTTCCCTTCCCCCTCCAGATAGTCCCCCTTTTACTTTTAAGTCTCATACATGTACTTTATTGTGTTTTGTTTTCAAATTAAGGATCAACATATGAGACAGAACATGTAGTACTTGTCTTTCTGAGTCTGGCTCACTTATTATGATGATCTCCATTTCTGTCCATTTTCTTATAAATGACATAATTTAATTCTTCTTTGCAGCTGACTTAACTTTCTTGGTTCATGTATATATCTCATTTTGTTTATCTGTTCATCTATTGTTGCACATATAGACTGAGTCCCCATCTTGGCTATTGTGAACTGTGCTGTGATGAACATGGAAGTGCAGATGTCTCTGATATGATGGCTTAGATTCCTTTGGGGATATACCCAGGAGTGGTATAGCTGGATCATATATAATTTTCTGAGAAACATTTATACTGGTTTTCATTGTTAGCCTATAAATTTTTTTATAGAACATTGAATTTACTTAAGCTATAAATTAATTTATCAACCTTAGGAAATTTAACTTGTTACTCTATAAATGAACTCCACTGTCATGTAGTTAATTCAACACCTTTGTGTGGGTTCTTTGATAAAAAGGATATTTTTACTAAGTTGGTGTTGTGTTTGGCAGATTTTTTTCAAATGCCATATGAAATTTGATGCCTTTTGCATGTGTGCCAACATTTTAAAATATAGAATTTTCAACTAGAAATGATATAATCTAAGAGTACTAATCAACTAAGAGGAAGAAATGAGGAAAGCCAAGCACAGTGGTGTGGGTTTGTAATCCCAGCCACTCGGGAGGCTGAGGTGGGAGGATTGTCTGTTTAAGGCCACTACACCCTGTCTCCAAAATAAACAAAACACAACAAAATCATGAAGTCCACGGATAATGTTAACATTGACTTATTTACTTTGTTGTTGTTGTTAGGTGCCGTCGAGTCAGTCTCCGACTCATAGCGACCCTCATAGGGTTTTCAATGGCTGAGTCCTTTGGGATTGCCTTGGGAGTGGATTGCCAGGCCCTTCTCCCATGTTTTTGGGGTGCTGGGAATTGAATTCAGGACCTCAGAGACTGCAGCGCAGCGCTCTACCCACTGAGCTAAATCCCAGCCCCACAAATAGTCCAAGAGAAAATACCTGCTAATTAAAATACCCACTCATAAATAGTGGCTGTAAATTTTGAACAATCTTTAGGGATTTGAGCTCAATGAGGATACAGAGTGGAGGTTAATTTACTTAGAACAACTCTTTCAAACTGCAAAGAGTAATCATGAGACAAAAGAGAGTACTTAAATAAAAACTAAGATATTATAGGTTTAAACATGAATTAGTTCCAGATTTTAGTCAAATTAATGAAGATTAAAACCAGGATTAAGATTGGGAAACATCAATAGACTTTCAGAGTTATTTATTTCTGGAAATTCCCTCTGTATCAAAACATTTTAAACACTACCATCAAATAAGTATTATCAGATTAAATAAAATGAATTATCTTGGTTAGTATTAGAAATTCGTACATGTAATTTATTAAATATTCTAACATTAGGCCATATGCAGTGGCACAAGCCTGTAATCGCAGCAGCTTGGGAGGCAGAGGCGGGAGGATCACAAGTTCAAAACCAGAGGTAATATTTGGAATTTAGTGAGACTTTGTGTCAAAAAGTAAAAAATGGGCTGGGGTACAGCTCAATGGTACAACACTTGCAAAGCACGCAAGCGTGGGGCCCTGGGTTCAACCTCCAGTGCGGCAAAAAATAAAATAAAATAAAATAAAAATCTAAAATTATGATATTAACAGCAATAATTTTAAAAAACCTAACTACTACCTTAAGTAAAATCCTGTGGTTGTTATTGTTAGGCACCATCCAATCAGTGTCTGACTCATAGTGACCCTACGTACAATAGGCAAAACACTATTTTTAATGCTTCTCTGCTATTCACAGGGTTTTCAATGGCTGATGGATTTCAGGGAGTGGGTTGCTGGGTTCTTCTCCCAAGCCTATAGCACCTGGGGTAATCTTAGGCGGTCTCCCATCCAAGTACTAACTAGGATCCACCCTGCTTAGCTTCCAAGATCTGATGGGATCATATGCCATAGTGGTATGGCTGCAGGCTTATCAATAGCAGAGGTATAGTAAACAGCTAAATGGTGATCAACATGCATGAGGCTATTAGGAATTTTGAAAGCAGTTTTCCCACTGAACAGCTTCATGTTGTAGTAGCCATTCTCTTCATAATTTTCTTCAACTCTCTCTCCCCAGAAGTATATGAGTCATTTTTCTTGCTGTTGTGGTCCACTCTTATCCATCTTCCCTTTGTGCAGAGAGAATATATAAAATTTTACTAGGATATTTGCATTTCCTCAACAATGTTTATACAACCTTGTATTTCTTGTAGATTTGAGAAGTTCCTGTGGGGGCTTGGGAGAAGGACCTCACAGCCTACTCCCCAAACAATCAGCCATTGAAAACCCTATGAATAGCAGAGAAGAACTGACATAGTGCTGGGCATGGCACAGTGTCAAGGAGTGTTTTGTTCTGTTGTATGTACAGTAGCTGTGAGTCAGACTCAACTCAACAGCACCTAACTGTGACAACATGAGGTTAGTATATTAGTGAATATATTTCTCTTAGTAAACCTTTTCAGAAATTCTCTTTAGAATGTTTGTGGTAGTTCTTGGATACAATTTTAAAACAATAGGAAAAGTCAAATTCACAATAGATTTTATATATATATATATATATATATATATATATATATATATATATATATATATATAGAGAGAGAGAGAGAGAGAGAGAGAGAGAGAGAGAGAGAGAGCTAGAAATTTGCAGCTGTACTCTTATTCCAATTTTTCATTCTCCCCAGGTTTTCATAGTACAATAAATTATTTGAGGAGGGTACATATATTTACTGGAATATTTAAAATTTTAGAATCATCCTGTCCTTCATGCTTTCTGTGTTTAAACTTACTGAGGAA